>WFMF01000215.1:0-117500 GCA_011033025.1 Beroe forskalii
CTAACTTAAACCCCACTAAAACCCCATGGAAATAAATTTGGTGCCTTTGCATGGGTGCTTACAAGTCAGGCCATCCCCCCATCCCCCCTTGGGGTGTACGCGGGAATCCCCCCTCAATCCCTCCTACTCGATCTCCCCCCGGGCCCATACCTGGAGTCAGTTATTTTTAAATATGTAAATCGCTGTTCAATTTACTTTGTTGTTTGATTTTTTATAATTTGCTAAAATTTTTTTCCATTGAAAAATTAAAATCGGGGGAAAAAATAAAAAAAGTTAATATTATAATTAAATTTTCTAATTTTCTTTACACAATAACAAATTAAAAAACGTCCCTTTCGTTTGGGTTTTTAAAAGTTCGGGCAAAAGGGTTTCCCCAAAAATAAAAAGGGAAAAATCTAATTGGTTTTCGTGAAGGGCTTGGGGGGTTTTTATGTATAAAATTTTATAAGGGGGAAAAATTTTAAATTTTGCCCAAAAATTTTTAAAAATTTTTTAAAATTGGGTTTTTGAATGGTTAAAAGTGGTAGAAATTTTCATGGTATGAATTTTAATGCATTTGACATTTCCCAAATTTCCCTGCGTTTTAAAATATGGTGGCCCGCCAGTGCTCATGGTGAGTTTTTCCTTTTCCGTTAACCCTCCGTCTCCCCCCCTGACGCCCCAACGTGTTTCACCTGCGGACCGCCCAACGTTCCGACCACCCTTTTCTACAAGAATCAGTGCATTCGAGGGGCAGGTGAATGGTGGATGTCCCTTACTTCCAAGCATTTTTCCCCGGGGGTGTCTTCATTTTAGTGCTTCTTTGTTACTCCCTGTTCAAGTTATTTCCTTGTGTTTGGACTAGAACCTGCTTATTGTGCAGATTTCACGCTGGAAGCCTTCTCTTAAATTCAGATTTTTTGAAACTTTCTCATTCATTCTGATTCTTAGTTACGAAATTTCAACTCTTGGAACAGCATCGGTTCTGGGGGCCAAAAACGACACCCTTTATTGGGAAAATCGTCCCCCTTTCTCCATCCCCCTAGGTAATTCGTTAACAAGTCCCTAAGAACAGAGATAGCCCTCAAGAGGGGTGCCCCTGATGCCAACCAGTTGCAAGTGGATCAGGAGCTCCAGTCAGTGCTCACAGGCCCAGAGGAAGATGATGTGCCTTTCTTAGTGGTCCAGGTACAAAACTACAAAATTGATGTAACGTTATGGTATTGTCCTGAGTATACAATATATTGGGATATTCCACTTTCGTATCAGCTCTTGTATCTGTAGGCATGGAATATACACATTTCAACACTTGCTATTCAATACATTATCCTTTTGTAGATTTTACTAATTTCATGACATTTCTCAGATTTTCGACAGCAGATACACGTCTGAAGTTAAAGTGGCTGAATATGACGCGAATGTGAAGTATGAAAACCTTGCGAAGGAGGGAATCCAATTCATTGCAGAGGAGATGGCCAAACACCAGTATAGTGAAATAACTGGCGTAGGTCAAGAGCCGCCAACATGATGCAGTGATCTGAGCGGGAGACAACTGCTCAACTAGAGAAATGTACACAGTTGTTGTAAATAAATTCAAAATGCAATAAAGGACGAAGTTGCTTCCAATACTGTCGTCTGACTACTTTAATATGACACTGCCTGGACATGAACTACGTAATTCCTTGTGAGTGACAATAACGTTTCACGTTGCATATGCTATTATCAGCATTATCATTTATCATGAAATTCGTACAATATGTTGCAATATTGAAACTTTGTATTGAATGAAATGTATAATAACTATGAAAATATAAATATTTTGTGTAAGGCCACTAAGGATTTGAATTACGGCTGTCCTTGAAATTAAAAGTCATTGCAAATATAGTTATTAATATTACATTGAGGCACTCAATAGCTCTATTCAATGTTGGATTTGTTGAATTGTTGATTTAGTAAAAAAATGAATAATTATGAAATATTTAAATTATTGTATTTGATTATTTTGTTAAAAAATGCAGTATTGCAGTCTGAGTCATGCTTAACTACCTCATGTTCCTTTCTCAGCTCAGTTGCTAAACAGTTGCAAGCCCGCACGCACCATTCAACTTCAAGAATGCATACGCATTCTTAAATTCAAGAATGCGTGTGCATTCTTGAATTTATTGTCAGACGTTGTCTGACCCCTTCGCGCCTTCGGCGGGCGCACACGCACCACTTAAGACGAAGAGTGCGCACGCACCAATTAAGAGTGCGCACGCACCAATTAAGAGTGCGCGCACACCGTTTATAAGTGCGCGCGCACCATTTAAGAGTGCGCGCGCACCATTCGAAAGCGCGCGCGCCATTTAAGATTTTTGCCCTAACCAGGGCCCTGGTCATGATTTTGCACACAGAGTGCGCGGCAAGCTCTAAACCTGGCCGTAATTGAAGACTGCGCACGCGCGCCATTTACAATTTAAAAGTGCGCGCGCACCATTTAAGAGTATGCGCGCGCACCATTTAATACACTGCGTCGTCTCGCTAAACATGTAAATCAGATGCCTCAATTGCAATTATGAAATAAATTAATTGAAATTAAACATCGCTCTTTTTTCCTTACTCTATTCCAAGCATAAAAAATCTAGTTAAGGGAAGTAAAGGATCAGTTTGCTAAACACGTATATCCCTGTGTGGCTCGCGCGGCGCGCTGTCCCGCAGGGAAGCGCGCGGCGCGTACACACACCTATGCGGGCTTAGGAAAGGATCAGTAGATGGATCTGGGTTACTCAATACTTTGGATCTTGACTTTACCTTTAACAAACTGAGGTAATGGAGCCTCAAATGTGATTGTATCACTGAAGATGTTCTGAAACTCTGAAAGTACTTTTCTATTTTAATAATCATCTCGATCTCGTGTGTCTCATTAAAGTGTTGTGAAACCTTGAAATTGACAGTGAAATAGTAAGAAGATATGTGCTCAATAAAATGAAAATTTTATGAGCTTTAGATTTTTAATTTTTTTTTATTTCAAAATTCAAATGTTACATGAAATATTATTACAATGTCATTCAGGTGAAAATATTCTGATTTTCCTACTTAACCAAAAAAGCATAGCAAAGTATAAATTGTGTTGCTAAATAAAAAGCTTTCCTCCTGAAATTCAGGGTTAAAATTAAGACTTGAAAACATTGCTGTTAGTTCAAGATTTAATTTTATATAAGATGAATTTTTTAGATTATATTAGAGTATATTAACTATTCTACAGATCAAGAAAGAAAAAACAGACACAGATATAGATGACACTAACAGGTCTCCTAACACTAGATATTATAACAATTTCATGGATCATTCTGAGGGTTACTTTTAATCAAGTGCTTAGAGTGCCATAACAGTGCTTAGAGTGCCATAATCGTCTTTTTTCACAATATTCAATTCTTCAAATGTTCTGTATTAGTTTTACCAGCATTTTCATATCGAATTAATTGCTTTTTAACCCTCACCCTTTTCCTAATTTTACTCAGGATGATTAACATTCACTCGGAGATCCTGAAGATGGAATATTAAATTCCGAAGATTTGTGTGGTTGTGTGAAATTGTTAGATTCATTCCATTCATTTTCATCCTTGAGTTTCACTCATATCTCATTCACTTGATATCATGAGGGATCACATTAAAGATATCTAAGAATTTAATTTTCTAAGACTATTTATGTATTTATATCATGAAATATATAAGTAGATTCCATTCATAAACTTTATTATTCAGTGATGGCTCAGAATGACAATCGAACAAGTAAAGATAGGCAAGAATTTTTGGATACTTTTGATGATGTAGATAAGTTCCTTTATGCGAGTGAATCAATTGAAGATGAGGTAGAAAATAAACCCTCAGATGTTGAAATCACAACTGATCTAGGTAGTAGTGCCAGTGGACCCAATTCATCTCCCATGCCATTCCATGGTTCACCTATGGACAGAAGTAATACAAGGGTTCATCCTGAAAGGCCAAGCACCACATTAGAAGACAGGATATCTGTAAGTTCAGCTACTCCCACTCTTCCAATACAATCAGATACCCCACTGCCTCTGGAATACCATCCTGCTGAGACAGAACTTCAGTCCTCAGACCAAACTAGTTCAGATGAGCTTACAGTCCACCAACAATCAGACTCCTTAAATACTGATGATTTGAAACGTATGGCTGGTATGTCTAGCACTGAATTTCAGAGGGAAGTTTCTATGGTTGGTAGTCGATTTTCACCATCAAAGTCCATACCAAACATCGGAGTTGCAGAACATTCAGCTAGTAAAAATGATGATGATCCTCCTGATGATCCAAAAAAGTAAGTTTACAGTTGGTATTCGTTTCTTCTCAGTTCAAGAGAGATAGAAGTATACTGATTGTTTCAAAGAAATATATCTTAGTCCTATATGTCAGGATTATTTCTTATAGGTATTGATTATCATATGATCCTTGATACTTAGATGCATTACAGTACACAATATACTTTCCATGTAAAAAATAGTAAAGCAAATTTGCATGCTATCATGCACCACGAAAAGAACTCAAGTGCAGCACAATGTGCCAAGCCTCAGATTGTGGACACTACGATTATGATAGTAGCCAGTAAATTTCCAAATTGTTTTATTGTTGACCAATCATTACTTACCAAATAATTTGCTACCAACCCCTTTCCTCTCAATGCATGAACAGGATATATCTATTATTTAGGTGAAAATTCATGAAATACGAAAGAGTTAGTTTTAACTTCTTCATTGCCACATCTAAGCTACCACTATAATTCATTATCATCGTATTATCAATTTTATTAATTATAAGCTTGGTTCAGGTATTTCATAATCTTATCTCATATTCGAATTCTCATATCTGATAAGTGGGGTCGGCATTGGAGCTAAGATTATCTAAATCATTTAGTTATTGAATTCTTTCAGTTCATCGAATATCAAAGTATCACCTGCAAAGGACCAGAATCTTCTTGATGTTAAAGAATCTAATCTTCTCGACAAAGGTCTGGTTAACTATCTTGCTCAATTAATATTCACCAAATGAAAACATGTAAATGGTTTTATTACTGTACAATTTAAATAGTGATAGGTTGCATTGCTATACTAATGATCGGTGAGCATGATTCCGATCAAAATTTCGGCATGTCAGTATCATGTAGCTTCGTATATAAGTCCTATTCGTTAAATTCTAGATCATAGGTTACCTTATTCTCTTATAGGCCCCTATTGGACAAAATTGATAGTATTTCGAAAGGGATGGTCGAACAATTTAGGGGAGGATGGGTGGGGGGTTGGACCCATAATAATATCAGAATGTAGCTGTTACTGTATCGTTAAGAATTTCTTTATAAAGCCCGTGTTTCAGTGTCTTTCATGGAAAGCAGTGCTCCCAATACCCTCATGGCAACTGGTGCATCAATAGCAGACCTTCCTTTTGAAGAGGTAGTGGCTGTCAAATCACAGAATGTCATCAGAGAAGAAACGCCTGATGAGTTATCTTCTGCTGACAAGAGTGGAACTAAGGGCTCGGAGGTCGAGGAGGAGGTCAAGAAAATACTGGAAGAAGTTAGGTCTTCAGGTTTACCATTGATTACTATTATTTATTGTTTAAATTTACAAACACTGGACAACATTAATTGAGAGTTGTGTTCTTGACTATATTTCATGCGCTCTGGCAATATTTTATGACTTAATTGTATTCCTAGCTTACTATGACTGTACTTATCTCTTATTGAGAAGAAAAGGAGATCAAGTGTGCCATACCGTACAGCATCATGAATTTAGTCTGCAAGTGGATTATGGACTACGTTAATCCACTAAAATAATTCATTGCGTACCACAACTCTAATTACTGTGTCCTTGTATTGTTGTCAGTTGTGTGTTTTATGTTGTTGCAGTGAGCTTTGCAGCCTTAGTTGCAGTACATACACTATTTGTTATACCGCATTTCACTGTTTCATCTTGTTCATCTCCGCAATACCCAGTCCTGGCTTGGTTTACTAAGATCCGGTACCCTCCTTCAGAACGGGGCTACTCCAGTGATCAGTTTGAGAGTGAATCTGAGGATGTTTCACACCGGGAAGATCCAGTCCTTTCTTCCCAGGAAGTGGGCATCGGAGGCAGGATCTTCCCAACCGAATACGAAGTGAGATCCCCTGATAGACCGCTGTCCACCCAGTCTAAAACCATCGTCAACCCCTTCGAATCTACCCCCATCAACAGTGTGAGTGGTTTTACGTGCTCTTATCCATTATCAAAATATCCTGGTTTAATGCGACTTTTATTTTTGTACTGCTAACTCTGTTGCTAAACCATGGCAGAAATCTAGCACAAGGCAGCGATTTGCTATAAGGCTACAAGATCGAAAGTTTTATCATAAATTTCTGTCGAGGCTGATGGCAAACTATAGAAATTAATTCGTCATATTATTATTTTCAGGAATACTTAGCCCAAGACAAGTCAGCTGGCTTTGATGTGAGTCCCGTCAAGAAGGGATCTGAGAATACTCTGACGGTAGCCTTGATAGACGATAAAGAAAAAGATATGGCGTATTATTTGGCGAAAATCAAAGCTAAGGCAGCTCAAAAAAGTCTTGAACTGAGGTAAGTATTCTTATTGAAATTCCGTTATATTCCGTTATATTCTATTGTTCTTGAATGAAGAACCCAACATCCCCAGTTTTCAAATGCGCTAATTTCATGGGTCTATTCTAATCACAATAGCTGAATTGCATCATATCTGTGAACAAAGCTTTTATTGATATTATCTTATTATATCGACCATCAGCCACCACGTTCTAGGGACAAGGGATGCTTATTCCTGAAGATCTTATCAAGCATACGTTCCGATTTTAAACCATTCACTTCCAAACCGTGGCTTATCCTTATTATTAAACTATTCCTGCACTTAGGTCGATGGCTTTTATCGTTCGTTGTTACATTTTACTGCTATACTTCTTACAATTTGTCGGTAAGTACATTAAATTCATTTGAAAAGGTGTGATTTGTATATCGCAGTATCATCGCAGTATCGCTTCCTGATTTTTCTCTTTATCACATCAATATAAGCTGCAGTTTATGTGTGCCGGCATAGGGAAGTTTTGAGGTGTTTGCAAGGGCAAATAAACTGATACCAGGTTCAATCTAGGCAAATTGTCTTGTTCTGAAGTTCTGTGTACCGTTCATTCCCAACGTAAATGTGCTTACTTCCGAGAACCATACTAAACTACATAACCTCAATTACCAATGATTTCATTCTTTCACTGCAGAGTCGTGGAAAGCTGTTGAGAGAAGTTCCTTGGAGAAAACAAGATTTGCGTGGGATGATCGTCCTCTTCACATCAGAGCAAATGCACCTGAAGTGCCCTGGGATCGGGAGGCAGGACAAATAGCCTCCTATATCTGGGTCATGTTCGGAGGCCAAGGCATGAAGATAAAGTTTAACGAAAAGGTGTACTACACCATTGCTGTGTGTACTAGTATGATAGAAATTACAACTCTCTACTTCCCTGAAGCTCCTGAACAGCAGTGGACGTTTAGAAAGGTGGGAAATCTGCCGAGTATCAGCTACAATGGACAGACGATAGTCCACCTCAGTGACAGTCTTCAGAGTGATGAATGTAAGGATGAATGGGGCAAAGACATCAAAGACATTAAGTTTCGCACTGAAGATACCTCCTCACTGTTCTACTTTGATCCAGGTATTTTTGAATTTCATAATATAATAGGATTTCTGTTTCCCATGTTGACTACCTTTTTTTTACTTATCAAATAAAATTAAGCTGCAGTTTAAATATCCTAAATATGAATACCTACTGTACTTGTGGAATTTGCAATGACTTTCAAAATTAAAACTGAGGATATTCTGTATTGGTTGTACAGGTGCTGGTCATAATTGCTGTGATATTGATTCATACTAGAAGTTATGTTAAATTATCGAGGAACTCAGTTGTTATGCATTTCTGGTGATGCATATAAAACTGAGGACCTGTCAGCTAAGAATTTTCTTCCCAATGACCCAACTTCACAATGGCACTTAGTCAGTTTAAATAATAATTGATATAAAAACAAAATTTAACCACTATCAAAATCCTTACCATTCCAGAAATCATTTGAATGTAACACTGCCAAATCAGGTATTGAAAATTTGCACTCCATTGCACTTTGCAGCAAGTGAGAGGAAAATGCAATCATAAAATCATAGATATCGGAAACTTGCAGCCATATAGAAAGTTTTGAAATACTAGATCAAACAGAACACCAAAAAAAGTTCAAGGAATTGAACTCCTGCCAGATATTTAGCTCTCATCAAGTGGAACAAAGTTGAGAGAGGTTGGCAAGGCAACTGTGATGAAATATCATTTGGAAATTTTGCAACCTTGTCAAATCTGGTATTGTCAGCAGCAGATGCTCTACAGGGAAGCAAGGATACACAACATAGGTATGGATCATTAAAGCAACGAATATAAAAAATTAATATACGAATATAATAGTATATTATGTAAATTTTGAATAACATATATTGGCCAAGGGATCCATTCAAAACTGGAACTATCATCAAAATTCAGACTTAAGTTAACTACAAATTTGCTGACAAGTTTTTTTGACTTAAGTCTGTTTTGAAAAGGAAAGCTTACCTCACAGCTGTTAGTACCCCATTTCACAACAAGATATAAGTTCCAGAGCATGATAACTACTTACTATCACAGCAAATTATAAAATGACTTACCACAAGTACCAATCTTTGTAGACTATTTTGTAGCTTGCATCACAACACCATGGACTATGAGGTACAGTATAGTTGTAGCAACAGTATTGGTACACTGTACATCTGAAAGAAACATTTTTAATAATATGATTTGAGAGAGCTCATGAGCTTTCTAAGCTTCTAGACATCAATACATGCCTATTATTGACACATTCATTTGGGTTTGGAAAATTAGTGTGATGAAAATGCAATTTTCCAATTAATTTTTCATTTTTCATGCCCTCATTTCAATCATAATTCAATTTGGTCTTCAGATTTGGCTAATTTATATATATGTAGACATAATATAATGACAAACTCATCTATCCTCCACTTACAAGAAAATTTATACCCAGGGAGGTAAATCAATGATTCAGTATAAAGTGCTTACTTGTAAACAAAGTCTGGATTTGTCTCACTGATTGTCAAGTTTTTAATGTCATTATAATTCTTCAGCAAAACCCTACATGTCTGATCATTTGACATTCCCTAGATTGAAATCTGAGTTAATTTATATCAAGATGCATATATAATGCAACATTCATGCAAGAAGGCACAGAGTGAATTCTGCACCAATCCCTATTATTTCAATTCCTTGCTAAGCAACTGGTACAGCAAGGACTTTCATGGCTTAGCCAGGTGAGGCACAGAATCTCTCCACACATTCAAGGATGAAAGTTGTTAATATTAGTTGCCAATATGTGCACACAGCACAGGAAATATTTCCTTGTGAATTGTGAAGAAGCTCATCACCATCATTATCACGTTAATGGTCTTATGACACAGAACTATATCCTGTAGCATATGGACAAAAAAAAATTGGTGATACTAAAAACAAATGTGACATTAATCTGAAATCAGGTGTCTCAACCTTTTGAGCCATGTATTTTTCTAAATCATCAAGAAGAATCTACTTTGATTAAATATCACAAAATAATTCAAAATTGGAGACCAATTGTAAACAAAGCAAAAATTCTCTTAAGCACAAGTTTTACTGCTTGTTCCAGGATAAGTTGACACTTCCATCTTCAGGTATAAATAAATAAAAGAATTTTGCAAATTGGGCAACACAATTCAATGCACATCATTCTTCAAAATACTTAATCATTTTATTATATACCTTGACATGTACTAAGAATTGACATATTTGATCAACTGTCATCATTGAAAATATAGTCTACAGGGTAATACATAACATGCTATCACCATCAGCTTAGATAACGATAAATAAAACAACATATTTAATAAAACTGCTGTCTTTCATTGAAAGTAACAATTATGATTCAAGCCAAATAACTACTCCACAATAACAACTGACAGTTTCGATTCATAACTTTAAGATTGACTTAATGAAAAGCTATGAATCATCTTCAGGATCTCCGAGGAGCAGCCTCAACACATCCTCAGTTAGTTAATTTAATATGTGTTGTGTTGTAAGTTTAAAACTTTAATAAAACAACATAATTTTAAATAAAACAACATAATTTTATATTTTACAGCAGCAACCGACCATGCATTTGCATAAATTCGTTCAGATAAAAACATTTGAATAATTCAAATGAAACAAGGTGAGCTATTAACCCATACATGCATATAATATTCGATACATACTATAAAGACGCGGTTGTACAATTATAAGAAACTAGCAGGGCCCGTGGCCTCCGGCCACCGTTCACCATTTTTTTCCCTTCAGCAATTGGTACAGTACAATGTAGTACTGTAGTTCTTATCAGTGATGAGGTCATATTTTAATCGGGTGTGCCCACTCCTCTAAGTGATGTCTATATACCTGGTGGTGTCAAACGTCACTGGTACTTCCGATCATCGGCATGCAGTCTTCCAGATACGCAAGTGCTATGTCAGATTCAAGAGGTCTTTGGTCAATTTTATATATAAGGAGACCGGACAGACAGATATATATTTATTTATATATTTATATATGAGGAAGAATTATAAGTAGTAAGATGACAATGATAAAACTTAACCTCAATGAGAGTAAATATTTATGCCTTTCGTTTTGCTATCAATGGTTATCAAGCAAAAATTTATTAAAATCTTGTTTGCCACATGCTATGTGTCCCTGTTTGTTCGCGCGCGCGCGCCTTTTTTTTTCGAAAAGTCACAAAAGTTCTCTGAACACGCGCGCTTGCGCGCGCAAAATAGGTCCTACAACGCAGGACAAAATCTTGTCAGGCGTTGCCTGACATGACCCCTCACGCGCGCGAAGCGATCGCACTGCAATGCACCACGACTCAAATTTAAATAGAATTTAAAATTTGAAATATTTGAAAATGGGTCTGACGACGTCAGACAATTAAAATCCTCTTTATGGCGCAAGTAGTTAGGTTTACCTTCGATTTTTATTTATAATAGAAGAGGAAACATGTTAAATCACGGATGAAACTGTAAAAAACAAGATATTAAAACAAAATATTAGAATTTATAGCTCACAATAATTTTAATTCCTTTATTAATATACAAATAAATAAATCAATCATTCAGATTATTAAGGACAAATAAAACAAAATCAAGTAGATTCATGTCAGACGCAATTTCATAAGGTTATAAGGGTATTTCTTCTTCATAACGGAATAATTTATTGTAATTAATATAATTCCTAAGCCCGTTTATTTTATTTTGCGAGTCGGGGCGAATCATTCAGCTTCGCGCGCGCGAGGGGGTCAGGCAACGCCTGACAAAGCCCGCATAGGTGTGTGTACGCGGGCGGCGCGACGATAACAGGGATATACGTGTTTAGCAATTAATATAATATATTGGAGTAAATATAAAGCCTTTTTATATTTAAAAAAATTCTAGCAATTGAGGTTGAACAAAAGTTTGGGTGGAATCAAGGAGGAAACAAGATCAGTTTGCATGTGCAGATTAATTGCCCATGTGTTCATTTCTGTTTAATGCTGTTTTGATCTGATTGGAATTTTTGATGCGGTAAAAAGTATTCAATCAATTGGAATTGTGGAGTTCGAAATTTGCAAACGAGGTTCCGCCTAGCAGGCCCAAAGGGCCGGCTAGTCTTTAATATAAACTAAATTGAGTCTATGGGATTCGTGTTGGAGTGTGTATGGGACTCTGTGTTGTTATCATCATAGATTAGAATGGAAAAACTGTGTGTATGGTCACTGTGTCGTTGTGTGTATGTGATTCATGTAGGAATGCTTGTGCAGATTGGGAAAATTAGTTCTGTTACTATGGTAACAAGTGAAGTGTGCAAATTTCATTTCTAGGTATAGTTGGTTTTGATGTGTAATGCATTACTCTGTGAACCCTAAACTTTGGTTTTCAGATTTAATTCTATATTTGGCACTCTTGGTACATATACCTTTCTTGTTCAACGAGATATACCTGCATGTAGAGTGTACTACACTATTATCTACATCTAGGGGGGGGATAGCTCAATTGGTAGAGCACCTAACTGGCAATCAGGAGGTTGTGGGTTCAAGCCACGCTCGCACCGCTGATTTTCAGATCACCAAGTTTGTATGTGTGACTACAGTCAGGGTGAATTACAAACTTAAACTTAAGTTCTGATTGGAATTTTTCAATGCATTTAATTTTTCACAATTTGAGTTGCAAGGGTTGAAGTTTGTAAACAAGGTGCTGTGAAGCAAGGCCAAGTGAACTGTATATTAGTAGTCCCAACAGGCCAGCTTGTATTATTATAATATTACTGTCCTATGCTACATACATAACTGACACAGGATGATGTGATGTAATTAATAGTCAGAACATCAAGAGGTTGACCTAGATCATGAAATGGATAGTGAGGTGTCCACCCTTAAAGCAGTTGTTTTAGAGTTTATCTGCAAAAATTTTGACACTATCTTCTATAAAAAGTTAGTACCTATCATCACTTAGTGATAAATCTTTGATGAATTGTTGGTATAATAATAATAATAATTATAATAATAAGGTGCTTTGATTAAATAATTGAAGGTGGTCATATTTAATTAAAATGACCACCTTCAATTCATATCATTATTATAATGATTTAAGTTTTATCCTATTTGGTGTGGAACCACAGTGACTTGCAACAGTTTTGAATGTCCAAGAAACCATATCCTGATCTTTGTTCAAATCAGTAGGATTTATTGGCCTAAACATTAACATCTGTTTTTATTATAAGTCAATAAACCTTTTTTCCAGGTTGCATAAAATACAGAACTACTTAAAAGAAAAAGAGTGTGATGATTGTACTGAGTTTTACATTGGAAATCAGGTACATACTCACTAAAAATCTGCTTATATCATAGTTTAGTTATGAAATTTAGAAGCATTAAAATATTTTAGTGTTAGGACACTATGGGAACAATTATTTTGACAAATATGATTTGGTATACAATTATGATTTCTTTAGTGGGTGGCCTTTTAACAGACATCATGATTAGCTAAGTGATGTCCCTTAGCACCACCTCCTTTATATGAATCCTTTATATAAATCATGAAAATGTGTAATATTGTGATTGTGCTATGAAAATTATTTTCAAAATTCAATTCAATTCATTCCATTTCATTTCATTACTAGACCATATAATTGAGATTATTTCTGACAGGACTCTATTGATAATGCTGTTAATAATGACAATGGTACCAAAGCAACTGATGCTATAAGTGTATTGCAAGACTTTGTTAAGTCACATGGTTTCCCTGAGGTAATTGTAGTTTGTATCACTAGACATATTGCCATTTCTACAATTCGAAAAGCTATCCATAGATTAATTTATATCATTTGATATCATTCATTGTTTTCTTGGAATTGAGTAATTGATAAATGTATTGGGTTTATCTATTTAAGTATTTAGGTTCTACATCTAATAATACCTATTTCTATAACAGTAAGGTAATATTTATATCATCACGCACTTTTCAACCTCATGGATGTTTTCAGATTCTATGGAAAGAAACAACTACTAAGAAAGGAAGCAAAATAAGAATAGGACTAAAAATCAGTGATGTGGTTGTAGAGGTCAATGATGCTGTGAATAAGCAAGATAGGGCCAAGAGTATTGCTGCCCAGGTTTGGAAACGATGATCACTTGTTTACTTGTGTGAAATCCTTCAGCTGAATTTTTATTGTGATGTGGATTGTGGATATAGGAGATGTCAGTATTTTGGCTGCTGACACGTCTTGTTTTTCAGCTAATGGTGAGAAAACTTTATCCAAAGTTCCTGTCAGATCCTATTCTGAACAATTATTGCAAGCAGGAATTGGTATGTACCTTATAATATTCTTGTAATTTCTTGTTATAATGGTTTTATGGTAATCAAATAATGATTATAGATATGATTCTTTCACCTTTGGTCTCAATAAATTCAGTACTTCTACAGAAAATTGTCAGCACTCAAAACTTTCAGGCTCACAAAAGACACCAAGTTTATGAGACTGAGTCAGTGTTTCGTACAACAGTTCCTGCTTGTGCTGTGAATGCTGTAGATGAGTTGCAAGAATATGGTGGGTTTTCTAGCTGAAGTGCAGCTCTTTAAATTTAATTTTATTTAACCCTTCAAATGAAATCCGTCACACTGATTGTGGTATTGTTGCTCACTAAAAATCAACTTCAGAATGTCAGAATGAGCTTATAATGTCGGAAACCACATCTCAACTTGACGTTATACACAGACCACAATTTCAGAGTTCACTGAGAGGGAGCGGTGGGAGATGCTACGGAACATTCCAGAGTACAAGTTGAGGAGATCCCACTTCATGCTTTTAGTGCACCCCAAGTCTCGGCAGCTAGACTTCAGCTTCTGCCCTGCCCTCTTCTCTCCTCTCTTCCTGGAGCTACTATCAAGAAGGCTAAGGTTTGCTTAGAGTCAGATGGTATAGTTGTCTTAGTAACTGTTACCAAAACATACATTCACGCCGGAATATAATGCAACGGACCCCCGAGGGTTTCGATTTTATGTAACTTTTAACATGTTTGATGTTGCTCTGGCAATGTGCCATGATAGCCCATAACAACGTTATCCTTCGCACGTTACATTACACAGTAATATTATGATATCGTTATGTTGAATATATTCGTGTTTTGAATGTTATCATGTTGACACGTTGTAGAACGTGCGAAGTGTCAACCTACAAAGCTGCAGTAAGAGTGTCAGCAGTGTTAACAGCGTTGTCACTGTTCTCAAGAAGTGCCGGAAGACTCTGCATTTCCTCAACGTGAACAGGTACACTCTAACTCAGAAATGGTACAGTAATCACTGTTATTTTACATGATCATAGTGCCGAATTTGATTGCATTATATATTACACTGTAATTGGTATCTGTAATTTTGAGAAAAATAATACAAATCCACCGGTTCCACTCTTCTCCCATGAACTCGCTGGTTTACACTTATAAAAAATGAATTCTTTGCGGCTCTTTGAATACACTGAAGGCCCTACTAGGTTGTATTTCATCATTAGAATATATTATGTTATCAACACCTCAAACATTATTCCTATTAATTATGTTTGGAAGGTGTGAAGTTCATCCTTCGGTTGCTGAATACAATTTGTAAATTAAGATTTTAAAAAGTCTTATTTAGGTGTGGTAGCCGGTAGGCTTGACTTTGGAGGTTTATGGCTAACGACATACATTCTGCACACAAATGTATAATGAATTCTTGTATGAGAGTTGGCGGGAAATTTTCAATACCGTTGCTTTGAACCGATGGCGTCAAACCACCTGCCTCACGAGAAATGTTTATATGGGACGGGAAATTTCTAGGGCTCCAAAATATAATGGGATTTTTTTCAATATTACTATGGTAACATAAGATGATGACATCACATTGGAATTTTAAGGGGTGCCAAAATATGGGGATTCATTCGTAAAATCCCCAAATTCCGTTCCACACAAATATGTTTCTTATTTATTTATCGTCCGTTGCAATATTTCTCCCACCTTACATAATACGTGCCCTATTAACAGTCATTCAAAATACCCAATATACATCCAGGTGTGGTTATGTGAGTTCGGAATGCGTGTTCCGGTCCCTGAGGAAGTACGATATCCCGCTCAAGCAGTTGTCTATTGCCCACACCCTCAAGAAGAACGCGATGGGGTCCTCCCAGTTCCAGAAATACTTCACCTCGCACTTCGGGCGCCGATTACTCTCCCTCGACCTCTCAGGTTTGCTTTGATGGCACATATTATCATACATATTATCATACTAATGTTGACCCAAAACATTGATCTGTCCAAGGTTCCTGGGGCAGGAACTGAAACACCTATGTCCTTGTAACTCCTAGTTCATGCAATGTGGAGGCGACACTCCGTATACTGAGAGTTTCAAAGCCAAATTCTCACTCGCTATTTCCTCTTCTGAAGTTCTGAGTAAGAATTTGTGTGTAAGACTGTAAGAGTTTCTGAGTAATAACTTCTGAGTAAGAATTTCTAAGTAAGAATTTCTGAGTAAGAACTTATGAGTAAGAACTAAGAATAGCCGTAAATAGCCTTAAGCTCATGGCCCCCTTCTGATACAAGGGGTGCTGAAGTGCTGAATTCAGCAGAAAAATAGTGGGAACTAACTTTCCTTTTCTCCTCCCAATGTTTATGGCAGCGAAAACCTGGCAGTTGTAGGGAATCAGGAGTCCATATTGGCCTCATTTGAAGTAACCTGATTCCTCCCGGTTAGCAATGGGGAATGTTTCCGGGACTATCATCTTTTGGTTCATGTTTCCAGAGCTCTGATCTCATGGATCTGCGAGAATCTTCCATATCTTTTCACTGCCATGGCATCCCTCAAGGAAACTGCAGATATTAGGGAAAGTTTAAAAGTTGAACGTCTAATTTTAACAACAGCTGATAGGTACATGAAAAGTATAGACATCGGGAGTCCTGATTCTTTTTTTGCCTTTTGAGAATATTATGAGAACATCACCATCATCTGCCCTCTCATATCAAACTAGTGATTCTGACCCCCATCTCATACAAGTCGCTCCGACTCCTCATCTCAAACTAACGATTGTCTGACCCCCTCCTCCTCTTGATCAGGTGTGAGGTTGTGTGAGGATGAGTTGGAATTCATTCTGACGCGCTGTAAGAAGCTGGAGGTCCTCATTCTAGAGGAAACACAGCTCGAATCTAACTGCTACTGCCCCAACCACTCCTCAGAACCCAAGCTCTTCGATACCTCTGCAATTACACGGCTCAAGGTGATGAATTTACTATATACCTATTTGATTATGTAAATTGAAAACTTCAAACAAGCCAGAGGTGGAACTTCTACGTATTTTCCTTTCTCATTACATTATCAGATTTTCGGCTAACTGCTGTAATTATAGTTAATAAATAGGATGAACAAATTATACTTATTAAAAGTCGGATATTAAATAAATCAAGTTAATTCTTTAATTTGAATGTTATCAATATGTTTTCAGGAGTTGAACCTCAACCAGTCGCAGTGTAAAGACAAGGTTCTCCGGGTGTTAATTGACAATAACAAGGATCTTGAGAGACTCCACATTGCTTCCCTGAACCTCACCTCCTTTTGCGTGGAACCCGTGGAACTGAGGCACTTGGAACATCTCACTGCACTCGACATTTCATTCCTAGGTAAGTGTTTTATCACTCGACATTTCATTTCCAAGGTCAGTGTTTGTTTACTTGATAAGGGATCTTTCGCGTGATATTAGAATCACGCTTTCTCTGAGTTCGATATACAATCAAAGCCGACATTAAGTGCGTCCAATATAACCAAGGAAACCCTGGACCAGCATGGCGAGTTCCTTGATATGCAAAAAAAAAAAAAAAGCCGGATTTAAAGCCGATATTCGGCTCATGACTCATGTGCTTACACTCTTTGCTGATGATAAGTTTTCGTTAAACCTAGAATATTTTGTAACATGATAGACGTAAAAAAATATGTAATTGAATTACATATTTCTTTAGATAATTATGCGAATTTACACTTGTACTGAACTAACACATCATGTACACTGCACCGGAGTCTGAACTAACACATGCACAATTACTTCTCTTCGATAAAGTTATTTCTGAACATCATCAAAGTTTGATAAATGTTGGCAGCGCTGACAATACAGCAAACTGGAAAAATGTCATTCATGTATTTATTAATAATAACTTAATAAGTCCAAGATTGACATCCACTGTCAAAGATTGAAGTCCAGTATTTTATTCCACTAATTGAAGTTTTAACTCCCAGGTAGCGGTGCGTATGAGGACTTTGCTGCGTTTAAGCAGGAGTTGTCCCGTTCCCTGCGGTGGTTGAAGCTGAGTGGGTACTGTGGGGTGGATATATCCCACCTGTGTAAGATGAGTCCCTACTTAAACACCCTCGTCATCAACACCTCCGTTGTAGGTGGGTGGAGTATGGGTTATCCCAATTTAAAAACGGAAAAAAAGTACGTGAGGGGCAGGCACGTGGGCATTTGATGAGTTGTGAATTTAATATCCACCCTAATATTAAATTATTAGGGTCGTCACGCTGTGACTTTAAATAAAGTTTTAATTTAAGTCTCGAACTGGGCACTGAGAATACGCCCAACAGCGGCGTGTGAGAACAAACTACAAGAAGACACGGCTTTTTTCCCTTTTTGGTACACCGAGCAAACGCGCCCCGAAGTCCTGGTGAACTTTTTGGCAATGTGCTTCGTTATGGAATTCTCTCCTTGAGAAGGCACGGCTTAGAAGTTTAATATTTATGTGCGGGCTATCCAATTTTCAAGGAGTCGTCACTCAGTCGTATAGATCAGGACACTCTTTAGGTACTTCTTTTAGTGTAAGCAGTGTGGAGTAAGCCTGAAGGTATGTGTGGTCATTCACAATTCAATTTTAAGTTGTTACCTCAATACACTCTACTGTTGATAAGGTCCATTAATTATTGAAAATAACAGCCGTATTTAGATTTTGGTAGGGCGTAGGCAAAAGCCATATTTCAACTTTCAATTAATTGTAACCTCAATACACTTCGCACTTAATCAGGCTGCTGTAACAGCCAATTCCCATGTGGGATCTGTTTGTTAAAAAGTAAAACAATCCAGTTAATAATACTATGATCACTTGCATATCATTGACCTCATTACATGTGGTCAGCAGTGCTATGTTTACCATGTTTTCGTGGCTCTCTAGGTTGTTGAATTGCGAAAATATTGAAACTGTGAGGTCACACCTAAAATTATAATACCTATGTGGATTGTGGTTTTTGCCACCACTTTTAGCTACTAGTACTGGTAATATCCTGCTCGTTACCTGTACTTTTGAAGTTTAGGCACCTATATAGAGTTACATAATGAATACGTGTGAAATAACTATGTATAGTACACTGAATCCCACTTTTGAGCTGTACCCATGAATCCATGATTTTTCCACAGTTTTCTAATGTACGAATGGAAAAATGTGTATTTTCTTATAACCAAGGACTGAATGAATACGTGTCAAGCACCTCAAGTGAAGTCTAACACTCGATCTGAATATTGATTTCTATGTTATCGGAAAAGAATTTGGAATTCAGTTTTAGAAATAGGTTGAGCAAAGTTTTAATTTTGTAGAATGAATTGGACCAGATTTTGATCAATATAGTAGGGGATTAGGGGCCAAGAGGAACGGAAAATGAAATATTAATCTCTTCCTAACAGGAAAACAAGTGGTTTCAGGGTGTACTGGTGTTAGGGTTGAACTGGTGTCAGAATTAGTGCTAAATGGCACGTCAGAGTGAACTAGTTTTAACTGGTTCCAGGGAACATTTTGTGGAATGAACTGATGTCCATCACCAGGGTGAACTGATAGCGATTTCAGACACCCCTCTGATTTAAGCAGCCCTGATCTCAGCACACTCACCAGGTGTCCTACTCCTCCACACAGATAGCACTCAGCAGACACGACCTGGCATCCTCTCCGTAGTACACATCACACTCCACCTACACTCCCCATCCTCCCCCTTCCTAACCCTCCCCTCCTCCCCCTCCTCCTGCCGCTCCATCATGTACTCAGTGCCCCAGAAGGAGTGCACCACGCAGTTTATCATGGAGGGGTGGGAGGCTGGACAGGTCAGGGATCCAGCCGTTCTGTAAGGTATGGTGTGGTTCACCACCTTGGTATCGAACTGCAAGCCAAGCTGCTGTAAACAAACTGCAACGGCCTGGAAATATTGTTTTTTGGTACAGTAATGTCAGGTTTATATATATTTTTTTTACAAGTTTTAAGTTTTTAAGTCTGGAAAGATAACGATAATACACCATCGCGGGTATGAACAGATCCTAGTATTAACCCACCTTTGCACTGTGACCATAATTGCCAGTCCATACTTCGCAGCTCGTGTCAGACAACATCAAGCCGTCATTAACTTCCGACCTCGCACGCTTCTCGTAGCTACAGTCTACCAAAGAATATGTGTGTGGACATTCTGCATCCACACTGGTATCATCCACAGGATCACCCCATCGACTAACCACCGTCACTAAGTGTAGGGTGGGGTTGAACAGGATTACGTCCTGTACTGGCAGCCGGGAAACTTGCAACTGACAGGAGTAAAAGGAGTGGTAAGAGGAGGAGTGGTAAAGAGAAGAGTGGCGGGGAGTGGAGTGGTAGGGAGAGAATTGATTGGAGAAGCCCCGTGTTTGGAAACAGTGGTCTGGACATCAGCATAGTTCCATGACTGTCACTGGAAAGAATGAAATGTGGTCATAATCTAACTGCATTCTTTGATTGGTGTATGATGAAATTGACCCAAGTTAAGTAGTTATAAGATTCAATTTGATCACTCAAGTTGATCACTCAAAGTTTGAGTCAAACTGGTGATCAAACCAGCAAAGAATTGAGTAGGAGGACCACCGACGAATAAAATTGCAACCAAATGAAATATAAGGCATCCATATAAGACTCAGCTAACATATGCAGTGCTTAAAGTAGCTAAGCAGGTGATATAATTCTCATCATGGAAATTACCATCTATGATTATCAAGCGCTCTGACTCCTCTCTATGAAAACACCGTGAATTAGCGCCTGGATCAAAGCAATTAGAGTGCGGGAGAGGGAATGTACCACTTTTCCTATGTACCCCAAATAACGCGTGGAAGTCTTAGAACAGTACCTGCTGCTATCTAAGTCAGGGATATCTTACTTATCACGAAGTTATTGAGATTTTATAAGATCTAAGTGATTAGGGTGCGAGAATGCCCACTTTTCCTATGGCTATATATATTTACATACCCGTGTGGAACTCTTTTCTTCACAGTTCCGTTGTTACTTCATTGTTCTCCTCCTTAATGAGGACTGAGGCGGTGCATAGATGGTAATTTACGTCTTTTCATGATGCAAATCATCACCTACTAAGCACTGCACACGAACTGAATTTTAAATTCTTCTCTCTCCTAATCTACCTATTTGTTTTACAAAAAGGCATTGAGTTAGCATTGGGTTAGCTGGGGCTCATGGTAATATGAAGATATAAACGGCATGCAACGCTAGAAGATGGAAGCGGGAAATAAGGGAACTTTGTGAATGGCTATGGCTAACGATATTTGTCCTATTTCCAACGCATTGCGCTTGCTCCCAATACTTCTGTTGAGCATGCCGCATTTTGCAAAAATTTGTATCAAAAGACAGTAATAAGATTAAACAGAGATTTAGGGTCTTTGGAACAAAAATAAACCAAGAAAAAGATATCAATAGTCAATACATCAGTCTTTCGCAACAACTTAATCTCATCTTTTCGATTTCTATTTTGTAGTCCTTTCTCTAACAGCTTTGTATCTAATCACCGGGGATCTAAAACCAAATCAAAACTCTTCTATTAAATGGAGTCTGCGGTTCTCTGGTCTCTGCTCAAGAGCTCTTGATTTTCATCTAACATCTTTAGATTATCTTCATTACTTCATTACCACATTTCTTTTAGAAGATCTCAAGTAGTGGAGAGCATTGCTCTGACAATTATACTTGCTATCATGATGCAAGGAAGTTTGAGTGAACTGTCCCCAGATCCGATGCTTGCAGCTGTGGTGTACTGTGGTGACCAGCTTGTGATATTTACGTCTTGGGACTCTGATTGCACGCAGTCCTTAGCTCTAGCATGCTTGTAGCAGCTCACAACCTGATCTGTAGTGTTTTGTCCGTCCACGTGAAAGCCTGGATCACACCGTATCAGGATATCACTCCCATATAAGAAGACAGGAATTCCATAAGGGTTGTACACTTTGCCGTGTGCCACACTAAAGGTATCCATAGAACACTCCAGCATGCCAGAGTAGGGTGATTGTGGCCAGATGCCAACATTTGATAGTTCGCTCAGAGGTGTGCGTCTCATGAACCCCTTCAGATCCAGGGAGTCGCCGTAGCCAATCACCTGGCTAGTCCAGGCGTGTTTGCTGACGATCAGGTGCAGCTTGTGGAAGGAGAAAGTGCAGTCTGCTCCGTCCTTGGAGACCAGTGAGAGCTCGCCGACCAGGGAAAGCCCGGGAAAAGTATTTGTTAGATCGAAACTTTGAGTGAGTTCGGTTGCTTTATACAGAACCAAGTGGTCATCACCAGCCACGGGTTTCTTCAACCATCTGATGCACAATTGAGGATCAGAATGCAGGAAAATTCTAAAAATGGTGTCTTGTTTGCCATAACGAGCAGGGGACCATCTACTTAGAATCCACAAGCTGTTCTTTGAACAGGTGGTCCACATGACAGGGATCACCAAGTCCTTGATAATGTTCTTGAGATCCGGAGTCAGACACCTTCCTCTGGAATCTGTGATGAGGACAGGCCGGCTAATGGTACCCAGAGAGGGGTGATAACTTGACAAGATACTCTCCACATTATGGGGACATCGCAAACACGAAGTGTTGAAGCTAAAGGAGATGGCATCCGAATCATGCCTTCTCATCTCCTCCTTTCCCCCTGACAGTTCCTCATCATATCCCTCCTCTTCCCCTGATGGTTCCTCGCCAGCTCTAGGTGCTCTTTTCTTACCGGATCTTTCTCCACTCCCCATTTCATTGTCCTTGGCATGACTAGTGGGTCTTGAAGACGGGATCACACTGAAACTCTGCATCATTCCTACAGCGCTTCCTTCACTTTGTCCTTTAGGTGAATATGTAGGAAGTTCTTTAGTGGGTTCTCCTGTCTTCAGACCCTCCTTGAATAAGTAGCACCACTGCAAGCTGGGGCGGTAGGAGAAGGCTCTACAGTTGGGAGTAATCCGGGAGCAGTAATCCCAGCAGCGGTCAATGCTCTGAACAGGGAAACTCTGTAAGAGTGGGAGTGTCTCTTGGTCCCCTCCTAAGGGAGAGAGCATTTCAGGGGGAAGGGAGCAGTGTTCCATCTTCCCCAGGTACCCCGACAAGGTGATTCCACCTGGTTTTCTGTCCTCTGGGGGAGTAAGGACGCTGTCTGCGTCGGCGAAGTGACCTCGGGTCCGGAAGGAGTCTCCTCCAGTATCATCATGGTGTGTTGGTTGGGTGGTGATTTCAACTGGGTTGGAAATGGAGTGCAGCTCTGTACTACCACCAATCGAGTTGATGAAGCCGGTTAATAAAGCAAGGACGATTAGATCTCCCATCTCACAGAGGGACTTTATCAATGTTCCTGCGCACAGCACAACTCAATACCAACCAGTTGAGAATTTAAAGATGGAAGGGCTCACGATGGTATTTCTATGGACAATTAATTGAATATTCTTCTGCACCCTGCTTCAGGGTAGATTACACTTACGCTTGACAATGGCTCATTTTAATGAATTTTATTTTTCGCTGCATTCCACGTGACCGTTACGCAAGTAACTTTTTTGGTCACGTGTTAACCAGGTGACGGACCCTGTGAGAGGGATTCACCACGTGACTGTGACACGTGACGATCCCTGTCGGTCATATAAGAAGGATCCGGTTCCCAACTTGCTATAGAAAAGCTTGCGGTACCAACGGACGAGAAACACGCGGGCGTACGCAATCAACATACTACTTTGAGGTCTAGTGATGAGGTCATATCAGCCAATTCCTAATTAAGTGCGGAAATAGCTTTACACATTGCTGCACCCACGTCCGTGATTAAATATTTCTACATAATGAGATTCAGTGCACCCGGGAGTGTTCAGGTTTGGATATAGGCCAAGAACCAGGTTCCAGGCACGGCAAGCTCTTGGTAATTGTAATGTGCTCTTGGTAATTGTAATGTGTAACGTTGATAATATTTTCATCAAACATTTTTCACACAACATTTTTCAAGAACACGTTATATCAGAAAGTGGTTTAAATAACGGTTCTTGGACAACTAACATGAGAACGACCCTGAAACATTATGAGTATGCCGATGTGAATATCAAAAGATTAGATGAAAAGCAAGCGACAAAAGCACACTATTTCAACTTCCTAATACCTACAAATGAATTGTCCTCCTGTAACTGTAGGTGAAGCGTGCTATAACTGAGCTCGAGCATCGAAAACGTGGCAAGTCACGTGTCACAGAGGTGGGCATTAGGGTCACGCGGAACATCTTAATTACCAATAGTACTGCCGCTTTAAAGTCACGTTTTAGGGCGTCTGAATCATGGGGAACTGTGACGCAAAAGAAATAGCGTGCTGTGATTGGTCCCTGAAAATACGTGGCTGAAAATGCATGAAGGTGCATGCGTGGGTCAACTTTTTTGACACTATCAGATGTGAATCGTCTTAAGAGCGAAAAATAATAGCGTTATTGGTCTCGTTACTAAATCTCGTGCCTACGGCACTCGATTTAGTAACTCGACCAATAACTACTCTTACAGAGCATGGGAATATCCCACTCCTTGCACGTCATATTCGCAGTAATTAATATCATGTCGAAATTTGGGACAGAACTTGATCTAATATTTCTTGGTAAAGAAGATATGATTAGCTGAGCTAACGTAGCTCCATAGTCCATGAGATAACGAGACAGCAGTCTGTGAAATGCGAAGTGGTCTTACCTCGTACGGAGTTATTCAAAGAGTGCGAATTTATAATTACCGAGAAATTCTCATAATTTCACTCGACAAGAATGACGCCTGCTGTTATTATTATCCACACATTTATCAAGCGCAATACAATCAAGGTAACTATGGAAAGAGAAAGTGAAGACTTGTAGGTTATCACACGTGCAAAAAGCAATGATGCAACCTTCACGATATCTCATCATAATATCAAACTCACTTACAATTTACTGTATTTGACAATTGGTCAGCGTCATCCTATGCTTATTAAAAGCTTAATAAATACTAAATGCTTCCAGGTGTCACGTTGATTACCGAATTAACGATTCGCCTCAATACAGTTTAATTGAACTCCCTTCTTATTTCAGATCTGTCGATGTCGTGTTCTATGGTGGAGGACGCTATGGGCAGATACCTCTCCATTCCTCACAACATTCAGCACTTCAATCACCTAGTCAGGTAGGTCGCCGAAATTTAGTTTCGAGTAGGGGTAGCCTCCTCAAATAATACCAATTTATATCCTTCAGTACAACTTCAGTACCTAATCAGTGTTTTATGTAATTCTTTGGAACTTAGGAACTATACATATCAGTGTACACATTAACCAGAAGGATTTGTATGAATCCACTAATTTACCTTCCAAATGTACAATGTTGAGTCCCCCCGCAAAGGCATAGTCTCTGCGACTCAGTAATTTATTATGCAGGCACAATGCACATTCCAGATGATAGTTATCCCACCTATGTTCTTTTGGACAGGATTTGACGGGGTACCGCCTGTCAGAAGGCCAACAATGCTATAACATTGGTAATACCACTGTTAATACCACGTCACCCGTGTCTTACAGGCTGGAGTTACGATACACAAACGTGAACCTTCTCTCCCTGATAGAATGCCACACTCCCCTTCCCCTTCAAGAGTTTATCATTGAGGGGGACTTGCTGGACGATGATACTTTGACTTACATTGTCAACACTAGATGCCCTACACTAGCTGGCAGGTTTGTATACTTTTAATATTATCATTATAGGAGAGTGAAGAAATAAGTATAATATATCACATGTACAAAACACATTTCCTGATATTATTACCAAACTATCCCTTGGAATTCTAAGACTAAAAACCGCCAATTGGGCATGAAGGCCATGGAAATCAAGAAAAAGTGAAATCTCCTTTCATGGAAATCAAGAAAAGTGAAATCCTTTCAATCCATCCGGGATGAGATTGAACGAAACCTCTGAAATCGGAATTTCGCGCTTGTGAGAAGATTTGCCCGAGATCCTCTCACTGACACGAGCACACTTTTCAGGAGTGCGAAGGACAGTTTTGTTCGCATTATACTGATAACGTCACGGTACTCCTCGTTTGTCTTTTCGGCAATGAGTTCTGCAATTCTCTTATGAAATGCCTGTGCTTGTGGAGCCATCCCTCCTGACGTGCTGTACACGAGGGGTGTGAAGCTGCACTTCTCCACCTGGATGACACGTTGTTCATAGTCCCTCTTCTTGACATTCTCATGCTGGGAGTAGACCGACTTGATGTCGCGATTCTTGTACGTGTCAGCGTTGGGATGGAAGATTCTGACATCGAACATGGTCTTCTGGAAGGGCCCCCATAACCTCGAGCCGAGATGTCGAGGCGAGCTCTCTTCCGTATTCCCTTGGACTGTCTGAATAGAGTCAATCGGGATCAACTCAGGCTCAGTCTTTACGTCATGGCACTTCCGGAGAAACGCAGCATTTGTGTCACGAATTTTTGTTGTCTGAAGATCAAGTAGCCACCATTTTTACAAATCAAGGTGTGGTCTACAGAGTTCTTCTTGCCACAAACACAAACTGCTGGGATGTTTGGGATCTGCCAGCCGTACCTCAGCCTGAGTGCATCCCGAAACTCCTCCTTGTTCAGCACCCATCCAAGTGAACCAATAGGGAGAACAGTGAGCCACGCCCGAGCACCCTTCTCTTGGGCCAGGGTGATCGACCTTTTCAGCCCTTCATCAGAAGAGTTGGATGATGGCAGAGACCCTCCTCAACAGCCTCACCTCCTTGTCCTTCAAGCAATCACTCGTCACCTCAGCCACAGCACCAGCCTGATACCCATCAAGGGATGACTCTTGACCAATGATCAACTTCTTCAGATTGTCTGTGATTACAGAAGCCTGGAATTCGAGTTCTGATCCTTCGACTGGGTTCGAAATACCAAGTCCACCAAGTCTCACAGGCAATGTGAACAAGCCTCTCTCCGTATCCGGGATCTGTCTCCCTACTATTGCTGGTAGAAAGCACTGTCGAAGAGCATCTTCCAAAGGACGAAACAGTTCTGAAATTCCCGGGTATGGTCCTCTGAACAAAGGTCCTGGTGGCACAACGCTTTCGTATAGGCAGTGTAGGCAGCCTGCGGATCGTCCTTACCTATTTCAGCTAACTGCTCTACGTCTCTCACCCACTTAGCCACCTTGTCCATCACATAACTCTTCCTGAACTCCTCTGTCCCCAACACCGCACCGAGATGACGCTCACCCTCGCTGGTGACCTGGATGCCACTACCCTTGAAGATCTGTTTCGCAGTCTGATAGCAGTCCGCCTTCACAATCAAAACAGTTTTCGAGGGCTTAGGGTGATATCCCATACCTGGCCTCTACCACACAGGGTGTCCCACCACTTCTTGATCTCATCAAGTTTCCCAGCTGCGGTTGAATCGTCTGCATACCATATCTGCTTGCAAGCAGACGGATCAACAGCAGACGACAGCTCTGTGATAAGTGGCTTGACTCCCAGTGCGTAGAAAGCCATAGAAGCAACATCCCCCTGTGTGCAGCCCTCATGAGATCCCAGGTACTCCACCTTCTGTCCATCATTCACAACAAGCATTGCCGGGCTCTGGTAGGTGTTAGCTATGAACTGATGGAAGGGTGGACATAGCTGTCTGATGTTGTGAACTGCCAGCTCTCTGTTGATGGTGTTAAATGCGTTGTCAGCATCCACTAGCAGTACACCCTGTGTGTCTGGCAGGTCCCATTCCTCTCGAGTTGCATTGATGCCTCAATACCCGCCTTCAGTCCGCACACGTCTGTAGTGGTCCTGCAGCATTCTGGATGTCAGACTTCAGAACATTGATGGCAAGCTTGCCCGCACCTCACCAACTCCACTGGTCGCACTCAATCTGTCCTCGCTTATCATTGCCCTTGTCTAGGGGGATAAGACGGCAAGCCAGGAGTTCTTCTAATGCAGTTGGGCTAACAGGTTTGGTACTGATTGTTGCCAGCTCCGCAATGGCTTCACAGCTTCTCAGATGATTTTCCGTGGGACTTGCAGCATGAATGTGCTTCCACCCCTCAGCATCGATAAGTGTGGGTCCACCGGAGCCGTGCAGAGTCTTGGCAACTTTGCAGACCAACTGAGCATCAATTTGTTCGAAGATGACTGGCTGTGGTTCTGGGGCATCAATGTCCAGCTTAAGCTGCGAGGGCGCTGATTTGCCATCAGGGTGCTTGCATGCAAGAACAGTTTTAACATTACGTGTCAGTTTATGCACACCCCTGACATCGCTGTTATTGTCTATCAGCCGAATAGCTTTGCCTACTTGCCCCTGCAACATCAGTCTAGTAAACGCCACATAACAGCTGATCTCCTTCTTCATTGATGACTGGATCAATCGTGCCTGGATTTCTCTGGCTTCATCCATGAGACCCTGCAGATCCCCCTCACTCCACAGAGCCAATCTCTTAGCCAGGAACTTGGCATTGTTCTTCGCCTTGGAGTTTGCTGAGGGCTTCTGCAGCATCAGGGGAATGAACACATGGACCATAGATAAAGCCAGTCCACTCCATGTAGTCTCGTCAGTAAACAAATACAAAAGCCGAGCAACTTCATCGATGAAGTGAACGCCTGCTTTCCCTCGGGGTAGGGTAAACAGGTTCTTCCTCCACTTTGTGATCTCCAGATATGTAGCCTTGATGACCTCCTGAATTGCTTTCTCCCCCTTCAATGTCCCCCACTTCAACTGATCGGCGTTCTCAGCCTTACAACTCATACAGATCCACGAGTTCTCTGAGCTGCTGAGATCATTATACTCCTGGTCTGATATCAACAAACATGATCCATGGAACCAAATCTGACATGTATCACACATCAGTCCCTTCACCTCATCTGACACATCACACTTACATACAGGGCAGTTAACATCTTCAGTCACAAAGTTCGTGATAGGTGTGCTGGTAATCACCTTGCTCTTTCTGGGTCTTCCAGCAGTCTTCTTACGTGGAGGTGGTCGTGGAGGTGTTGGTGAATGGAAAACTGTTGTGACTGGCTTGCGGGTGAAAGAAACTTCGTTGTCTGTGTCTACAGTTCCCGGCGTAATGCTACCAGTCTTTGACGGAGAGTAGTGTTTATTATAGGATAATCAAACACCCTTAGGATACGTTTATATGAATTATCACACGAGCGAAGCGAGTGTGATAATTCGAATTATTGCTCGAGCCGAAGGCGAGTGCAATAATTCCAATTATCACTCGAGCCGAAGGCGAGTGTGATAATTGATATAAACGTATCCTTGGGGTGTTTGATTAATCTATTATATAACGTGAGAAACGGGCGGAGATCTACACTGGTTTTTCCAATAAAAAGCAAATTTAGAAGCTTTCAAATATAAAAACCCTTTCAAAGCTAGAGAGTAGAGGGCCTGAAATTGACTTAGGAAAGTATCAAGATTGGCCAGGAATCTTAGATTAGATGGTGAAGAGTGGCTATGTATATCTAAAATTGCCTTCAAAGTATGCATAAAACGTAAGTACGGAATCTTCATAAACTTTGCTCATATCTTTTGATTCAACTAGGTACTATAAAGTGATTGTCGATTGAAATGTGTAGCGACATCAAAACAAAATTGGAAGATCAATGATCATTTCTGTGTACGTGTGTAACGCCGTAACGGATGCACATTTATAGGCAAATTGTAGACTAGTAGTGAGGGTAAGTAGGTGTACGGCTCATATAACGACTACCGGGTATACATAAACTCATGAAACCGAAACAAGATAACAAAATAAATGTATACACTGCTACAGTGGTGTATCCTAATGGAGTGAGAGGAAGTGGTCTTACTGGCACGTGGGTGCGCGGCTCATATAATGACCAACAAGTATACATAAACTCATGAAACCAAAACAAGATAACGTAATACGTATACACTGGTGAATCCTAATGGATGTATCGTAATGGAGTGGGAGCAAGTGGTCTTACTGGCACGTGGGTGCGCGGCTCATATAACGACTACCGGGTATACATAAACTCATGAAACCGAAACAAGATAACAAAATAAATGTATACACTGGTGTATCGTAATGGCGTGAGAGCAAGTTCTGTTACTGGCACGTGGGTGCGCGGCTCATATAATGACCAACAAGTATACATAAACTCATGAACCCAAAACAAGATAACACAATTTGTATACACTGGTGTATCGTTATGGAGTGAGAGCAAGTGGTCTTACTGCTTTACTGGCACGTGCGTGCGCCGCTCATATAAAGACTAACGTGAACGGTGAATGCATAAACTCATGAAACCAAAACAAGATAACATAAGATGTATAAGGTGAATAAGATACACTGGTGTATGGGAGTGAGAGAATTGACTGAAAAGTCAGATTAAAATGACTTTACATACTTTACATAGTAAATAAATACGAATCACAAAATTCTAAAGTTTTGATTTTTGGGGTGTGATAATTTTTCAAAGGTGTGATAACTGTTCTTTGAGGGGTGTGATAACTGTACAGTTATCACACACCTGGAAAAATATCACACCCCAAAATTCGAAAAATGTAAAATCTTATGAAAATTATTAATTGACCGCTAAACTTCATTTTTGAAGCCGTTATATAACAAAAATTATCGGAGCAAGAATTATATAACGATCGTTATATAATAGATGTTAACAGGCGAGAGTTGGCACTGGTACAGTAGGCAACAGCTCACTGTTTACTTGAATTGCTGTTTGAAAGTTTGGTGAAAAAGTGGACCTACTTTTACAACCACATTTTACATAAGCAATTTCTCGACCCCCTCCTTCCCCTGTGTCAGTATTTGAAAGCACTCTCCTTCCTTCCCTCCTCCTGTTTCTGACTGCTCCCCGTACATAATTTGTAACATTGTACATCGGGCACCAATCGCCATGGCTGGACTATGCTTGCCTTATAAACGGACTAGTAAGCAACTAGCATGCATAATTGCCATTACACCAAATCGGTTGTATGTTCAGAAGTAGGTTTCGGGTTTGCTTGCGAAATTGAAAACGGTCTTCTGAATTCGCTACATTTCTTGCGCGCACGACAGTTCTTGTTCAATTAGCGTGGAAAATTAAGGCAGCACGCGGGAACTTCAGATGAGTGAATGCGGCTTTATGTTGACATTAGAAAACAAGAGATTACAATGTTATTGTTCAACGTTTAGCTCTTTATATTCTCATGTTGGGGTAGTGAACGTTTGATCCAGATACCCTCCTGTTAGGGGAATCAAGATCTCCAACAGACGACTTCATTTTCGCGATTGTACGACGTAATAGTTGCACAAAATTCAAAATTGTTTTACAGAACTATTTTACAAAAGAACGATCTAATTATCATCATGCTTGTTTGCTTCAGGATGGAGCACGTATTCAGCAGTCTGAAAAAGTTGCACATTTGTAACTGCAACAACGTGACAGATTTTGGCGTGGAACACGCCGATTTTGGAAGTCTCCCAGCTTTAAAGGACTTGATCATTGAAAGGTTTTCTTTGACCTTTGATATCACATATATCTTCAACAATAGAATTATACTCATCATTCTTGATCTATTTACTCGAAAATGTTTCATCCACCACATTACAGAATAAGAACCCATGTATAAAACAATTCCTCTTTGAGCTGCACTTACGAATACATATCACAATTAAAGGACTCATTTTCACCTGATTTTGAACCCCATAATAAATCCCCCCAATCTCTTCTCCCACCCAGGTGCTCCGGTATCAGACGGTACAAGCTGACTCGTCTCCAGCACCTCCTACGACCTACCCCCGTGTCTCTGACATGCTTTGTGCAGGCTGAGAGACCCAACTTCCATGCTAGGAAGGAGATAGAGATAGTCATGGGTTGATCCGGCCAGGGCTGATCCGGGGTGCTGTCAGGGCTGAACCTGGGTGCTGTCAAGGCTATGTCTGCAAGGAATGTGACTGTTGGAGGGGTTCAGCGTTTTATAAGCTCCCGCTTTATAAGGGGTGCTGCGTTTCGCTGATCCTGCTAGTTACACTCTCAGAGACTTTGAGGACGCTGCTGTGTTTTGAGGACACAGCCGAGTTTCATGGGCTTAGCTTGCCAAGGATGCGGGCCTAAAGGAACGCTGTTCTGATTCGTAAATCTAGAAATATGACATGATGATGGTGTGGTATTTCATGGGCTGATGCAGCTGGGGCAGGGGCTATTGAAACGCTGCAGCGTTTCTTTATCTTGCCACTACTCGGGCTGTAGGGACACTACTGTGTTTCGTGATACTACCTCTACTTGGGAATAATGCCGCGTTATAGAGTGATACTTCTACTTCTAGTGCTGCCGCGTTTTGATTTCCTACAGTTTGTAGGAACACTGCTGTGATTCGTGAATCTAGAAATGTGACATGAAGAGAGTGTGGTTTTTGATCGAGTTTTAAGTAATTTATATTCATTATTGTTATCTATTTCGTGTGATAGTCTACAAAATAGGTTTCACAAATTCCATTCTTATAAACATACATTCAGAGAGTTTTATCAGGGTTCTTTGTTCAATCTTAATAAATTATCGCATCGTGTCCAGAGTGTCATGAAATATTAATGAGTTGCTATTTGAATTTGTTGTTTCCACTAAAAATATCTGCGCCAGCCGCCAAATATTTGAAAGTTGAATTCTCCCCGAAATAACGTGGAGTTGGCGACTGTAGGTTTAATTTTGGTAATTGTAGGTTTAATTTAATAGTTATGGTTTTAAAAGCTTTTGTTTTTCCTTTGAATTTGGTTTGTAACGGGTAGAATTTATATCTATTACTCCGATTTAATGCTGTTTTGCAGTTAATTTTGTATTTTTTCGTAGTTTGTTTGTTATCAACTTGAGTTAAACCATAAAAAGAGAATACTTACATTATCATTTTTGAACCTAAAAAGCACTGTGAATTGTGATACACGATTTGTATTTTAATATGTTTCCAACATTGAATGATTGTATTTTCGTCTCTTGTTGAGTCTGAATACCATCTTCCACATGAAGTCATCGAATATTCGAGGTCAGGGAGCGACTGGTGTTGCGGAATGAATACTTTCAATACTACTTTTTTTTCATATAGTCACCCTGGTCTATCTCGACATGTTTCGCGGCGCGTAATAGCGCGCAAATTTGCGCGGCGCATGGCAGCGCCCAATTAATTGCGCGCTGTCACGAGCCGCAAATTCATGTGCGCTGTCACGCGCCGCAAATTTGTGCGCTGTCACGCGCCGCAAATTTGTGCGCTATCACGCGCCGCAAATTTGCGCGCTGTCACGCGCCGCAAATTTGCGCGCTATCACGCGCCGCAAATTTGTGCGCTGTCACGCGCCGCAAATTTGTGCGCCGTGCAAATTTTTGCGCTGTCATGCGCCGCGCAAATCTGTGCGCTGTCATGCGCCACAAATTTGCGCGCTGTCATGCGCCGCACAAATTCGCGCGCTGTCATGCGCCGCACAAATTCGCGCGCTGTAACGCGCCGCAAATTCGCGCGCTGCAATGCGCCGCAAATTCGCGCGCTGCAATGCGCGCACTGTTATGCGCGGCAAATTTGCGCGCTGTAATGCGCGGCAAATTCGCGCGCTGTAATGCGCCACAAATTTGCGCGCTGTAATCTCCGCAAATTTAAGGGCTGTAACGCGCTTCAAATTTGCGCGCTGTGACGTGCGCAAATTTGCGCTTTATTTACTAACGTTGCCTCAATGACTATTAACAGGCTCATGAACGTCGGGTTAAGTTGAGGCCTGATATATTTTTAATTGCAAAGCAGGGTTAATGTAGCTGTGTGCGACATTTTAACACTAAAATTTCGCGTGTAAAATTAATCCATTTTCGTTAAATTTTCATTCATGTGATTCAATTGTTGAAAACTAGATCACGAGGTTAATTTCATCATTTGGAAACATTAAATTTCATTAAAATGAGACATGAGGCTTCTAATTATAATCCTAAATAATCACAATAACCAATGCCGTTCTTTTGTTTGTATCTCAATGTGTCACTCAGTGGCTGTAGGAGTGGGATTGAGTTACTCGTTGGAATAAAGCCAAACGAATAGCCCGTTAAAATCAATTCTATTCATAGAACGTGTTACCAGATGGGCGTCAGAACTTCAACTTCATTAATTGCAGTATGTTCATGATCACGCCGCTCAGGGTCTTATTTCACTTTCATTGCAACCTTCCTTTTTTGTTTTGTAATTGTCCTAACTTCCTACGATCAATATTAGAATCATTTAATACTTTTTCTCAAATTTTAACCTTTATTTCAACAATTTGAATTAATAGATCCGAATTATTTGTACAATTTATTTTCCAATTCGCAAGGAAAATCACAAAGGATTCTACACAACCCATACTTTTTTAAATTCAACACTTTAAGTTTAGGCCAGGGCAATGGATCTACAAGGCACAGGATTCATGTCGGCATATCGTCTAGCACGACGAGATAAACTAAAGCCAGAAATAGCTACCATGACCTCTGAAGAAACGGGTCATGTGAAAAGAATCGAGAGACCCAGTGCTTGGAGAATAGCTCGAGATTTCAAGAGCATCATAGCAAAAGCAAGGAAGAGGAGGGTGGGAGATGGAATGAGGCAAGGGTCAAATGCAGGGAATAGCAGTGCAGTAGCTGGAGATAACATGGAACATGAACATGAGGCTTTGGGAGTGAAGAGGAATAACAATGACGGAGGGTTTAACTTAGAATCACAAGGAGACGAGGAATTTACTGAGGCAGGTCAAGGAGATGAGGAATTTACTGAGGCGGATACCAGTGGATCTGGAGCAAACACGGGACATGAGGGAGATGGGTTTAGATTGGGGGAGAAGAAGACTAAAGAAGTAAAGTTTAACTTGGAAACGCAATCGAAGACTGAACCGAAAAGAGAGGAGGGAGATGAGACTGATGGACCCCGTGGTATTGGTGCAGGAATGCTGGCAAGCATCCTGGAAACAGACTTCCTCACCATTGAAAGACTACCAAAACACGTACAAAACCAGCTCCTCCTCCAGTTCGACAAGAGACCCTACTTCACCTCTTGGGTGGTAGCTGTTAACATCCTCATTATGGTAATCACCCTCCTATCCCACCCCATGGCCCCCCTGGGGTACCAGGACAGGTTGGTAACCGACCAGTTACTCCGCCACAACCTGGCCTACGAGACAGTGGGCTACAACCAGTCCACTAACTTCTGGGTGGGTCCTGACTACCAGAGCCTTATCCACCTGGGGGCAAAGTACTCCCCTTGCATGAGGAAGGATGCGGGGTATGAGGCAGCTCTGGAGTCTGACAGAGCAGCAGAAGATGGTACAGGGTGCTGCATCAGACGAGATCTTAATGTCTGCTGGCAAAGTGTCAAGATCCAGTGCACCTCAGCCTTTGTTAGTTTTAAAGAGGGCGTGGTGTGTGGGTTGAGCAGGGAGGGGTGTAATAACAGAGCTTACAACGACCCCTCCTTGTGGACAGGACCCTTCTCAACGTGGCCCAACTGTCCCATGACGCGAGCAGAGCAGGACCAGTTGCCAGATACCCCAGAAAACCAGCATTTGAAGTGTGAGGTGTCCACGAGACCCTGTTGTCTGGGAATTCAGGGGCAGTGTGTGCTGCTTTCACAGGAGGAGTGTGAACTTAAACAAGGGTTCTTTCATCCCAACCACACTCTCTGTTCTCAGGTAGAGGGAAATGCAATGCAATGCAATGCCCAGTTTGCAGAATCTGTTTGTATCGATAAGATTAAGATTGACTATGATGAAACTCAAGCCTACTCTTAGGCAGAAGTTAAAACTTCTAGTTCTATCTGATGGGGCAAATTTTACGTCTTATCGAGTTTGTTGCAGGTTCAGTGCCTTCATGACATATGCGGGTTGTCGGGTTTTCTTTTCCCCGATTCTCCGGACCAGATATACAGAGCTCTGATGGCAGTTTTCATGCACGCTGGAATACTGCACCTCCTCATTTCTACTGTCTTCCACCTCACCATACTTAGGTAAGTGCTGCCGCTGGATAAGATCTCAAAAGTTATACATTTACATGACGTTTTTACACTGTAGTAATGTACAGTGTACATGATGTAGAAATGTACAATGTACATTGTGTTATATGTACATTTTACACTTACGGCATCTTTTTAGTCTCTCCACTCACATCTCTACAGCTCCTCTAATTGCACTAACAACTCAAGACCTCCATTCTAAATCTAACCAACTTCACTGTCGTCACTCACATCACTATTCTTCAGAACACTCACTTCCGTACACTCACTTCAGCAGTGTATGTACCACCTACAGAGCTCTCTTACTAGCTCACTAACAGCTCTCAGAGCTGTGTTACAGTTAACCCCCCCTACCCTCCCAGAGACACAGAAAAGCTGGTAGGGTGGTGGCGGGCAGCTACCATCTACCTGGTGAGTGGTGTCTGTGGCTACCTCCTCTCTTCCATCCTCATCCCCTACCAACCAGAGGTGGGAGCCTCCGGGGCCATCTACGGCATCCTAGCCACCCAACTCTCTGAGCTGCTCGTCAACTGGGGCATCTACAGGAGACCCTGGTTAGAACTGGGGAAGTTAACTGTGCTCATGGTAGGGCTGTTTGGGGTGGGTCTCCTGCCATGGATAGATAACTTCGCTCATATTGGGGGCTTCATCTTCGGACTACTAGTATCTTTCACTGTGGTGCCTCATGTTAACTTCAATAACAGAGACAGGGTCGCTAAACTCACTGTCAAAGTGGTGTCTGGGGTAACTGCAGGGGTGTTGTTTGTGGTGCTGTTTGTGGTGTTCTATTTGGTGGATATCCCAGTCTGTGAGACGTGTGGGTATCTGAACTGTATCCCCATCAGTGATTCCTTCTGCCAGGACTCACTCATGACAGTGAGACCTAGAATCAGGACCTGAGTGATTCCTTCTGTCAGGACTCACTCATGACAGTGAGACCTAGAATCAGAACCTGAGGAAAACAAGCAGGAGCTGGAATTCCAAGAAATCATGATCCGGGCTGAAAATATGGACTGCAATGAAAGGAACAGCAGTATAATAGAGATAATCATGAGGAAACCATGAGTTAAAAAATGTTGTTACCTATTACGCACACATTGTGCTAAAAGGATAAAGATAAAAGGAGACCTGAAAACCAGAATTGAATTGGAGTTTATCATGAAATTGAAATAATTTTCAAACATTACAGTTTACATTATCAACGAAATAGGGAAGTAAGCCCTTTTAGTGAGATTTAACTTCTTGTATATTTAGTATTTACTTCAAATTAACTTTCGATACTAATAAACATACCTACTTCGCGAGAAATCAAATCGAAGCGATATTCAAATATCTTTCCTCATCTTGATTTAAAAATAAATCGGAATGAATGAAATCGAAGATTTTAAAATGGTTTCTATATTTAAGAAAATAATAATTATTGATGTTGATTAATGTTTAAAAGTATATCAGAGCTTGTTTATTTGCTTTTCTTGGGTCGTTATCTTGATGTTGGACCATAATAATTTCATAAATTATGTTATTTAAGCTGAAGTACGACCAATTTGAAAATATCCCTTTAAAATCAATAATAAATACCCTTGAATAATAAAATTTCTGCAACAAATAGCATCATGAGTTAAATTCTATTTCTGACAACAGTCTTTTTATTAACTCACTTAGTTCTTCATCTTCAACATCAAATTCCTTATCCAGGGCTTTCAATCTGTCAAATATCTGAAAGTGAATAAGCGCTGTAGGAAAGATAATAAGCATGGAAAATACGAAATAAAAGATGCTGCGTTACCTTATCAGTTAAATCAGATGTCACATGGCGTGCTGTGTTAACTTACCACAAGCGATGCATGAACTTACCACACGTGACTAACCACACGTGATGTGTGAACTTACCACACGTGATGTGTTAACTTACCACACGTGATGTGTGAACTTACCACACGTGATGTGTTAACTTACCACACGTGCTGTGTGAACTTACCACACGTGCTGTGTGAACTTACCACACGTGATGTGTTAACTTACCACATTTGCAGTGCTGGCACCACACCAGTGCCGTATTCTGCTGTAAAACATGACCACCTCCCGTATCACATCGTAGTCTGAGCTGCTGTGTAACATCTGAGATACTTTACTACACAGGGCATCACTCTCAGCCTTCATACTCTGCTCAGCTGTGTTGGAGTTCATCTGTGGGAGGGAATTTATAGCAAATAGAGAGTGAAGAGGATTAGGGAATAGGGGGAATAGGGAGTGAAGGAGATTAGGGAGGAGAGGGAATCATAAAGAATGGAGGGAATTAAGAGAGTAGGGTATAAGCTAGTTTATGGGTATAATGAGGGTATTCAATGAGTTCCAAGTTGTTGATTGCAGTGAACTGACGTTACTCAGACCAAAAAGAATGTTAACCTATCCTATTTTTAAGAACCGAGGTTGACTCCCCAAATCCTATGTAAAAGCATTGTTTCACGAAGCAATTAGATCAACCCTAGCACCAAAGCACCCCCTCTGGCCTCTCACCTACGTGCACATTTGCAGAATTTTTTTGTAGACCCTCTTCTGTAGAGCAGGGAGAAAGTTCCGCAGGAGTTAGGCGGAGAGACCCCCTACCACTGAACCAGCCAAATCAAACTAAATTTTTCGATCAAACTAAATTTTTAGCACCAAGGAACGCCCCCTCCGCGTGTATTTCAGCCACTCAGCCAGCCCCCATACCTGCGTATCCATCTGCAGCAGGTCGTTGTATAACGACACTACGACCCTCTGCAGGGCAGGGAGGGAAGTCTGTGTGAGTTTACTGGAGAGGATGGAGTAGGAGGAGAGATCGGAGAAGGTCTGCAGGGCAGCAGGCAGGTTCCTCATTATGGCACTGATACAGAACACCGTGCTCTTAGCCACCTTGTCACCCTGGGACGGTACGCGGGACACCAGAAAACTCAGGTAACCTGTGGAGCACGGAGTAAGTTGTGGAGATTTTACCATGAAATAGCGCTAAAAAGAAAATAACTGAGACTGAGGACTCGGCCAGATTCCTCAAAGTCAAATGTTTAGTGTCACACAGTATCAAAACCAGTGAGAATTTGTTTATTTATCCCAATATTAATTGACTCCTTTTTGGAGTACTTTCTCAAGTGGTGAAGTAATAGCATGTCTCCGTGAGATATAGCACCTTTATAATGAGCATTAAGCAGCTGTGCTCTTTAGGGCTTTTTAGCTTTCATGTTAGGTCACATTGACGTATCCTTTTAAAATAGCACAAATGGATACTATTCAGTATTCACCTATTTCAGTTCTCGAGAATATTGAATAAAAGTGGGTGCCTTTGTTCAATCTGTACAAAAAGATTGAAACCGCTTGTTATTTCGTTATGTTGCTATTTCCATTGGTATTTGCGTATTGAATATGGTTTTAATCACTCTGACACCGTTTCGCAGAACAACTGACACCACTTTAGACGTGACAACAGGCCAATCTTGACATCAGATAAAAGATGTCAAAGATAAAAGAAATTCCCTCTGAAGGAAACAGACCCAGAGTGAATTATAGTCTGAGTGAAGTCTTAACATACTAACACATCAGTAGTAGTACCTGACTCAACGCAGTGTTTCTGTACGGTTGGGTTGCTTTGGGCTGCGGATGAGACAACCCTCAGTGCAGCTAAGTAAACTTCCTCGTTCGTGTGGTGTAGGAGGGAGCCCACAACACCCATCCAGCCCTCCGACACCAGCAGCATGCCGTTGTCGTACTGAAAACGGGTTAGAGCGTTACGATCCATATAATAGAATCAAAAAGTCACAACCTTCCCTATTGCGAAGTGTAAACAATCAAAATTTCATTTTTTGTATTGTACGTGAAATGAGTTCAATACCAGCCAGCATTTAATGTTAATTGGTATTTAACTCTTTTGATGCAGTCACCAATACCAAACAACTAAAATTGATTGGCTAAATAACTTGGGGTCAATAAAATGATTTCGAACTATTATCCCTAAAAGAGAGGAATATCAACCTTTTTACATCCATTATATCAAGTTACCAAGAAATATTGGCTATATTATAATTTGCCTCCAGCGCTGATTTTTAGATTTTTGTCTACGTTATAATATCGATCAACAGCAGTTTTCATAGCCCCAATTTCTAGGGGGACGGCGACAATAGGGCGATGAAAAGCAGAAAAACGCGACGAAAAGCGCGAAAACGCGACGAAAAGCGTGAAAACGCGACGAAAAGCGCCAGAATAATGTCAAACAGAAAATGTCGCCGTACCCCAAGAACAGGGAGGTATCCATATCTTGGTGACTGATCTCAGGGTTTAAAAACCGAACAAATGTCATGGTACAGGTCTACTATCCTTTGACGTTTCCCTTAACCGGCTAGACTACTTTTTGTTCAATCATTTACTTGTGTTTGAGAAATGAATGTCTGGATTTACCTATTATTTACATAGAATATGGCTGGAATACTTTCTTACCATGAACCACCAATTAAATCAGTTCAGCGTCGTCATGTAACCACTTACGACCCGGACCATGACAAAAATCAAAATCAACGAAGACCGAAAATTCAAACAACCTCCCTTGCTATAGGGAACGGAATTAGTTGGGTTTAAAAACAGCAACTTTCCCTGGCAATCACCTTATGAGCAAGGATTTCTTGACTTGAACAGCAACCTTCCCTTGCTATTACCTCGTGAGCAAGGAAATAAGTTGCAACAACGACCTTCCTTAGCAGACCTTTTCAGCAAATGAATTTGCTGGGAATTCCCTTACCTTGTGAGCGAGATCCTCCACATTCTCGAGCAGTATAAGGATTGAGGGAATATCAGAGTGGCTGGTGCCATTGAGTCGCGTCACGGCCTCCTTCAGCAACTGACCTTCCGTTTTTATCTCCATGTCTGGCATCATCCTGAAGCACATTTTTATTGGCCTTGAAAATAAATCATTTCAATTTCATTTAAATATGCTAATATGTTTTGCCGATCTATGACTGAATGGTTCCTTCAAAATATATTAGATTTTGATTCAATGAAATCAGTTTATTTAGATATGATTTGCTAACGATGCCGAACGATGATTTCTTCAAAGTGTAACTTTTGATTAACTTTTTAAATCGTGATGCATTCATCGCGTGAATAATGTTTGTGCCGCCGTATACAATTGAATTTGAGCTTGCCAAGAAATTATCAAGAGAAACTAAGGCTGAGGCCTAAGCTGGGCTAAGTCGCGCCGTTGCTATGGATACAGATATTCTGCACGTGCATATTATGATCAGTTCTATGCGAGTGCTTTCTGATACGTTGTTGATTGCTGCGTTTTAGCGTTCGAGAGAACGACGTGTTCAATGTTTTCATTTGAAATTCAAGATCTGGAAATAGAGAACGGGTATGGCTGGCATCGTGGAGGCTATTTCCGTGACATTACAGTCACGCTGAGTACCTCAACGTGAATGCTAATGTCAGTGAAAATTTTGTCCGTGAAATTTTGGCCGGTATTTCCTCTTAAACTTTCTAAGTTGAGGACACAAAATTTTTGAATTCATCTCTAAATAATAAAATTTTTAGGGAAATTATACTTCTTTTTCAATTTCACGCTTAGTACCTGCAATATGGAAATTTAACGTATTTATGAGCGAAAAATATTGAAAAAATCTTCAACTCAACTTCAAATCGTGGAATAAAAATGGAAAAAAAACCGAGCTGATATTTCGAATTTTTTCCCTCTCCAATTGCGTTTTTGTTTTACAAAAAGGCAAATGAGAGGGTTAGCAGAGATCGTGTATTTTGAGAGGATCGTGTCGACAAGAATTAGGACGATGTGTATACTACCTTTATCCGTACTGTTAATTCTGAAAAGGACCCGGAAAATTTGAGGGAGATATGTCCACAAATTTTGAGGGAGATGTCCACAATTTTGAGGGAGATGTCCACATATTTGAGGGAGATTTCGTCAACAATGGTACCATCAGGTGGAGTTGCGTAGCAACCTTAATTGCGCGCGCAGTTGCGCGCAATTCACTCCGCAAGATCAAGATGGATGTACATATCGACCAGTTTTGTGCGCGGCGCTGCAGCTAAATATCATGCGTGGTGCGCGCAAGTTACCCTTACTAGGGGAGCTTGCCGCGCACTCTGTGCGTGAAACCATGGTTCTGGTTAGGGCAACGCGGAGGTTTTAGCGAGCCGATCAAATTGTTAGCTAAAATTTAATTTAAATTTTAGCTAACAATTTGATCGGCTAGCTTAAGCTTAACCTCCGCGTTGCCCTAACCAGAACCATGGTTTCGCGCTCCAAGTGCACATTTTACCAATGTTTGAAAAACGAGAAATTTTATTAAAAAATTTGTGGAGGAAAAACAAATTAACACATTTTGAAAATGATGGAATTGAATCATCAATGCACGTGCAACCTTTAATTTTAAATGGGAGAGGGAAATTTAAGCGCTCGCCGAAGTTGGAGAAAACGAGCGCAATTCTTGTTGTTGAAATTTGAAGTAGCTGGATCGAGCGTGAATATTAATGTGCGTGAATTCTTAGGACCTTAGGTCCGTGAAACAAAAGTGTTTAATTATGTCCGATAAGGTAATATACATAATATTTAGTACTGCTGCGGTAAATATTTATTTACTTTTTGATCCCTTTACTTGGTAAATTAAAAATTCATGGTTTAAAGGCTATACTGTTTCGTTTGAACATGGGTTTTCAACCACCTGTCTCCCCTCGAACGGTCCGTTTAAAACTTTAAAACACTACTTTATGCAATTGAATTTGAGCTCATGATGATTAATGTCATGAATTAATCAAAAATTCCGCAAAGACTCTTTTTAGACTTGGTACCTTTGATTCGAGGATGACGTTCACAGTACTATCATTTTGTCTATTCTTCCTATCAAAAGTTAATACGGGAGAGAGACGATTTCGGTTTCGAAGAATCTTCTGTGATTTGGTTAGCTCATCACTTTCTCGGTCCGGATAGTTATGAAACTCGGGGTCGAGCCCTAAAAATAAACAGCGGATGATGATTGCGCTCAGATACTTTTCTGATCCCGGTTTCCAAAATGGTGTCTCGGAAGTAATCGGTGTGTCACAGCCCGCAGTATCGCGAACTGTGAAATATGTAACTGATAAAAACGTGATTTTGACCAAGCAGTTCTTGCTTGGTAGGCCACTTAGCGCTCCCCTTACTGCTTGGGAGCAGTGGACGGATGCCTTATCAAGGTCCAAGGTCCCAGACAATACAATCCGATTCAGTTTTACCCGGGCGGGAAGAAATTTCATTGCTTCAATATGGAATATGTGTTGTCAATGGAAATAATTTGTTAATCGGCGATTATGCTTTGATTGTGTTTTTTAAAATTTCTCGCGTCCTAAGAAATCTTGCAATATGCAAGCCTTGCAATTTGAAAATCTTGCAATATGCAAATCTTGCAGTATGCAAATCTTGCAATATGCAAGAATAAAACATTTAAAAAAAAAACATCGAAGCAAATATTTGTTATTTAACTTCGTATCTTTTGTAAGGATGGCGTTGCAGAGTGCAGTTTTGTCCCTGATTCTCACCACACTTTTCATAGCACCAGGTTCAGTGCACTGTCAGAGCCCTGTTACTGAGATCAAGTACAGACGGTATGGCAATTACATGAATGAGTCAACTTCCATGCCACCTACCAATATAACCACTCCATCTTCTGAGAAGGAGAGTAGTGTTAGTTCAGGGCACATCAACTCGCTCAATGACTTTTGCATCAACAACCAAGTGGAGGTATCCTACCCTCCTTCCTCATTGATTTACTCCTTCAGAATCCCCAGACTACAGGACTGTGCTCGGTACTGCAGTTCTATATACCGGTGTGAAGCGATCCTCTACCACTTCATCTTCAGGAAGTGTGATCTTCTGAAGCGAAGCAGACTCAATATCCGGAAGACTGAGATAAGCAACCCGAATATTGCCTTCGCTACCACCGATTGTTTGGACTGCACTGGGCAAATTAATGATGTAATTGAAAAGAATAGCGCGGGGTTTTTGATAAAAACGGTCAGAAAATGCCTATCAGTTGGACCCAAATTAGTTAATTCTACGGCTGACAGCTACCAGCTCATATGGACAAGATGTGCAGGTGCCAATCTTTGGAGGCTCACTAAACTTGAAAGAAGTCCTGGAGATAGGAAGGGTGATGAGTTTTACAGGATAACTACAGCTGATTCAAACTTGGGACTACATTGGATAACGGAAAAACGATTGGTTTACGCTACTAAGCAATCCGACGGCCCAGATGGAAGATTGCTCGTTAGCAAAAGTACCACCTTCCCAGATTTGATATGCACGTTTACAATCCAGGGACGAGTGGAAGAAAAGGAGTACCCGGTGCAACTCCGAACGATTGACAACACCTCGGCAGATTTCTCTTTCCAAGCCGTCTCCTTCACTCCCCCACTGACGAAGCAAGGATGTCACCCAGGGCAGTTTGCCGTGAAGCACGCGTTTGTAGTTAACTCGGACAAAGTGCCCTTCTTTCTGCCGGGCAGCGTGGTAGAGATCCAGTGTAACCCGGGATACGGGGTGAGAGCACAGGGCTACACACCCACACAGCACGTGCAGTGTTCTTGTGGGAGGATGAAGTTACAGCCCTGCACTAAACCTGAAGACAGGGGTGAAGCTTCTCACGAGGGGCTGTATCTCCTGTTTACTGTCTTACTTTCCTTTACAACCATCATCTTAGCAATATCACTGCTTCTTAGAAGGTTTAGGGTAAAGTTAAAAGACATTCAAACCGCAGATGGACAAATAGTTACAAATGCAAATACTAACTCATGATTTCTATGAGCACCAGTGTCCACTGTCCAGCATATTAATTTGTTTTATTGAAGTATAGACAATGGATGAAAAAACTTCTACGAAATTAGCTTTTTGAACGTTAGCACTCAAGTTGCTGAATAATGATGATCTTTTTCCATTGATTATATTTTAATTGTGGATTCACGCTGATTAAACTCTCAATATGAAATACTCTATCGCTTTTACACTTTAAAAAACCACAAAGACAAGGTTTTCCTTCCCCAGGCTGCTATTATATTGCGTAGGAAATGACGGAGAATACAAAACTAAAAACAAAACTTGGCGCTTGCTCCCAATATTTTCTCGTATTAACAAATTACATAAACACCCTGCGCACGTGGGGTGGACACCTTTGCTAGTACTTTGTGCGCAGGTAGCGACGAGTCGCCAATTAGAACAACGTTCCTGTTCGAAAAACGACAAAAGAGTCAAAATTTCTCCTAAAACTTGCATGGAATCAATAGAGGAAAGTCTCAGCTATCCAGAGATATAAGGATCATCTGGGAACTCCAATCACAACCTTCGCAATGTCTCATTATGTACAAATGTTGAAAAACGTCGAGTTCCAATTGCGCGTGAACATTGATTGATTGACGAGCTTGTGAGGCCTAATTCAAAAAAAGAAGATGGACTTTCAGTGTAAAATAGATTTATCTAGGCATTACAAAAAACCCCATGTCGATAGCTCAAAAAATGTAGGAGCCTTAGGGATTGCCAGTCAATTGTTGGAAAAAAGCACACAGTTGTGCTATTTCGTGGGTGGACAAGCGTGGGGTGGACAACGCGCGCGATTTAAAACGCCAGACTCTTGTTTGCCAAAATAGCGAGAGACCCTTGTCCACCCCACCGTCGTTAACAGTGATACCATTTCAGATTTCCTGCAACTGTGGCAACCGGCAGTGATTCGATAAGGAGCGACAAACTTATTCTCGTTTCAATAGTAGTACTGGTGACATTGACAATGAGTATAAAATCGAAGTAGATGCTTTTTGTCAATTTCATTTTTAAGTTATGTTATCAATAACTACTAACAAGTTATCATATAATATGCGCATATACAGCACACGTCATCACTGGATGGTGATGCAGTGTAGATTTAGAATGTAATGTACACCCTTTAGTACATTAAACAGTGTGGCGGTACTTCAGTACAACATTCATGTTTTTCACAAAACTCAATAGCAGGGTGTTAATCTCGTGATTGTACACAACTAATTATGCAACTTCTAAGGAGATTTACGCAGTGTTCCTTTATACCCATTATGCACGCTAAAACAGTTACACTTTTTAAAAAGTGCAACTACAGTGCCAAAAAAGTGGAACTACAGTTGATAATAAAACCATTTTGGCATTGTACTCTGGTGTTTTTCAAAACGTGACCTTACTATAAGAGGGAGAGGTGTTAGAAATGAACACTGGGGTGAGAGACCGCAGATTTCACACTGAAGGATACAGTAGAGCAGTAGCTGCACTTTTTACAATAGCTCAAATACTAGACAAGTCAATAACACTACATATTCTCATATTCTTGCTTGAATTATACATAATTACGAAAAATTTACCTTCATGTATTGTCGTTGCATAATTCGGTTTTGTAACTCGCAAAAACTGCAAACCTTCCATTAAAACCTCGGCCTTCGGCCTCGGTCTTAATGTGTTATTATACCCTCGCGCTTCGCGCTCGGTGCATAATATCGCGGTTTGCAATTTTTGCTAGTTACAAAACCTCTCATTATGCGATGTAATTATTAAAAGTAACATTTTCAGGCAGGGGTGCCGATGAGCCAATGGGACTTCAACAGCAACGCGGTGATGAAGGTACATTCAAGGCATTTCACATGAATAAGATTACGTACAGAGCAGGCTATAGGTACAATACACTCTATATAAGGTGAGCAAATGTATATCTATATACAAGCATGCTGATCACATGGTTTAGTCCCGCATATCATAGGTATATACATCCATAGCAACCACACGAGTTCCCATAGCAACCGACCTAAAAATTGAAGATTTTTGGTATTTTTTACATTTAGATCTAGGCCACATTTTCTGTTTTGATTACTCATCATACAGGATAGATATTTCGATTTTGTGAAAAGTTTTAGTAATCATGACCATTCCATGCTGAATTTCGAGATTTTCAGGTTGCTATTCACTTTCTTAGCAACCACACGAGTTTCCATAGCAACCGGATTTAAAGTTCAAGGAATTTCACTTAAATTTTAAGTCCCAAATTCCACCCAAGAAGACTACATCGAACATGCATTGAACCCCTATTGAGCTAGATTAACTGTATTTGAACATTTTGTATTGTCTACTACCCTTTCTATCAACAATAGCATTGAAATGAATGGCAATTAGCGAGTTTTATTTCTTAAAGAAACCCAGATTTTTCCATTTTGAGTTCGGTTGCTATGGAAACTTGTGTGGTTGCTATGAAAGTCATAGCAACCTGAAAATCTCGATATTCAGCGTTGACTGGTCATGATTACTAAAACTTTTCACAAAATCGAAATATCCTGTATGATGAGTTATCAAAACAGAAAATGTGGCTTAGATCTAAATGTCAAGAATGCCAAAAATCTTCAATTTTTAGGTCGCTTGCTATGGGAACCCGTGTGGTTGCTATGGATGTCATAACAACCTAGAAATCTCAGAATATTTAAAGAAGATTTTTACAGAATCGAAATATCGGCTGTATTTTTCGAATGATCAAAAAAGTAAAAGGGGTCAAGACTTTTGGCGCACCCTGTGATATATATCACATAATACATGGTGGAAATATATGATTAATTCTATATTGGTAAACTGGTAGGCGATGGCAGAATGTCTGCATGTACAATTATACACACAGTGCTGGTCACATGATACAATCGTGGTACTGACTTCAAAAGTGTGTAGTGTGTACGTCATCAATGGACGGCGATGCAATGAACATGATGCACATTTTACAGTGACAATTTAAGAAAGTGTGTCAGTACTTCAGAACAACATTCACGCTGTACACAAACCACAACATTATATTGCATTTTGATCTCACATTGATTTCGAACACTTTTGTTCATTTCGTACCCTTAAATTTTCTTTAAGAGTTAAAGTTGGTCCGTCGTTAATCCGTTGATTTGTACCTTTCAGAAATAGTAATTATTTATCTAATTAATAAATAATTAGTTTGTTTATTGCCATTTTCGCTTTTAATTCAGTAATTCGTAGAACTTCCAGCCATTCTTTGTAAAATGTTAATGGTTGTATCAAGTCCATGCCAATTAAGTCATTTTGATATATATCGTTATCAAATGCATTTCATGAAGTGTTGATTCCGGGCATGTGATAGATGTAATAATCTGCCGTTAAATTTCGCACGTCAGTCACATATTGATTTTATATACCTATCTAACTACAATCTACAGGACAGATCAAGTGCTTTTTAATAATACCGAGTTGACGGGGTGAAAGGGTAACATTTAAAAAGCACTATGAACCCAGGAGAATTTAACTCAATTTGAATATCTGCGTTAAAATCTGCGAGTGCAACTTATCAAAAATGTGCCGAATTTCATTGATAAAATTGGTAGCATTTTGGTTAGAAATGGCACAAATGGGGGTCAGTAGGGGTTCACCGTGGGGTCAGTGGGGGTTCACCAGGGGTCAGTAGGGGTCGATATTGGTTCATTTCAAGATAGATTTTGAAGTTGAAATCGACAAAAATTGGGTTCAGGAGGTTTGTACGATCAAATTGTGATGTTATCCATGTATACAATCACGAGGAAAATAACATATTATTGTGATTTGTGTGCAGCGTGAATGTTGTATTGAAGTGTTGAAACAGATATTTCAAAATTTTTTAGTTCTTTCTGAGTAGACTCAATTAGAAGCAGTTTTCAAATTACTCGAGCTTCATTAAACTGCTTATAATTGAGTCAACTCAGAAAGCATTAAAAATTTTGAAATATCAGTTATCATGATACTCAGAAACAGCGCACTGCTACTAAAGTACTAAGCTACTACGTGCACCGAAACATGTACTGTAAAATTTCCTGTACCAATTCTATTCTTTCATTACATCACCATCCATTTTTGACGTACACACTTCACACCACTGCCTCAAATGTATCACCTGATAATATCATGCGACCGGCAATGTGTAGCGTGTGTATAATTGTAAATGCAGACATTCTGCCATCTCCTACCAGTTTACCCATATGAAATTGGTCTATATATTTACATAGTATATAATGTGATCTATATTATATACCTACGATATGCGGGACAAAACCATGTGATCAGCATGCTTGTATATAGATATACATTTGCTCACCTTAATATAGAGTGTATTGTATAGCCTGCTCTGTACGTAATCTTATTCATGTGAAATGCCTTGAATGTACCTTCATCACCGCGTTGCTGTTGAAGTCCCATTGGCTCATCGGTACCGAAATTCAGCGTTGAATGGTCATGATTACCTACTGAAACTTTTCACAAAATCGAAATATCTATCCTGTATGATGAGTAATCAAAACAGAAAATGTGGCCTAGATCTAAATGCTTAAATGTCAAAATACCAAAAATCTTCAATTTTTAGGTCGGTTGCTATGGGAAATCGTGTGGTTGCTATGGATGTATATACCTATGATATGCGGGACAAAACCATGTGATCAGCATGCTTGTATATAGATATACATTTGCTCACCTTATATAGAGTGTATTGTACCTATAGCCTGCTCTGTACGTAATCTTATTCATGTGAAATGCCTTGAATGTGCCTTCATCACCGCGTTGCTGTTGAAGTCCCATTGGCTCATCGGCACCCCTGCCTGAAAATGTTACTTTTAATAATTACATCGCATAATTAGTTGTGTACAATCACGAGATTAACACCCTGCTATTGAGTTTTGTGAAAAACATGAATGTTGTACTGAAGTACCGCCACACTGTTTAATGTACTAAAGGGTGTACATTACATTCTAAATCTAAGTAGGTACACTGCATCACCATCCAGTGATGACGTGTGCTGTATAAACGAAAGTAGTTTAAATACGACATTTTTAGATCTGAATGTAACTATTGAAAATAAAAAGTTTTGTACTAAATTATATGATAAAAGGGCAGATTTTAGTTTTAATGTAATATCTATGCCTAATCTAAAATCGAATGTGCCAAAAGGCAAATGTATGGTATTTTTTATTCTCAGTTATTCAGGTTATGTCACGCTAATTCGTCTCTAGAAGGCTTTGTATCTGATGTTAAATTATTGGTTAACAAATTGAGTAAGCAAAATTTTGAAAAGTGTGTATTATTAAGTTTTATCAAGAAGTTTATTAATAGGAATCATCCGTGCGTATTTAAATTCTGGTCGACAATTAAGATACAAATGTTTATTTGACAAATTTTGTTATCAGTAATATGCTTATTTTATAAAGGAGCAAAATTTAAATATTTTCTTTTAGTATTGGATTTTGTAAAATAATTTGTAAATATTTTTGTACATATCCGTGTAAATAGTTTGTAGATATTCTTTTAGTATGAATTTTGTAATTTAATGCGATATAAGACGCTTTCTTTTATTAATTTTATTAAATTTCTTTTAATATGACATATTTGTTGCGTTGTTGATATTTTCTGTAGAGTAGTATTATTATATATTTTCATGTCTTATAATTCAGGTACAAAATGTGAACCATGTATATCTAAACATCCCAAGAAGTGGTAAGGCTTCTAATGTACCTCATGCTGGAGTTTCATTTGGTTTAATATGATAACTTGTTAGTAGTCATTGATAACATGAAATTGACAAAAAGCATCTACTTCGATTTTATACTCATTGTCAATGTCACCAGTACTACTATTGAAACGAGAATAAGTTTGTCGCTCCTTATCGAATCACTGCCGGTTGCCACAGTTGCAGGAAATCTGAAATGGTATCACTGTTAACGACGGTGGGGTGGACAAGGGTCTCTCGCTATTTTGGCAAACAAGAGTCTGGCGTTTTAAATCGCGCGCGCGTTGTCCACCCCACGCTTGTCCACCCCACGAAATAGCACAACTGTGTGCTTTTTTCCAACAATTGACTGGCAATCCCTAAGGCTCCTACATTTTTTGAGCTATCGACATGGGGTTTTTTGTAATGCCTAAATAAATCTATTCTACACTGAAAGTCCATCTTCTTTTTTTGAATTAGGCCTCACAAGCTCGTCAATCAATCAATGTTCACGCGCAATTGGAACTCGACGTTTTTCAACATTTGTACATAATGAGACATTGCGAAAGTTGTGATTGGAGTTCCCAGATGATCCTTATATCTCTGGATAGCTGAGACTTTCCTCTATTGATTCCATGCAAGTTTTAGGAGAAATTTTGACTCTTTTGTCGTTTTTCGAACAGGAACGTTGTTCTAATTGGCGACTCGTCGCTACCTGCGCACAAAGTACTAGCAAAGGTGTCCACCCCACGTGCGCAGGGTGATAAACTCACTTTCTGAGTTCCTCCATGGTTCGGAACTTCTGAGAGAGTGTTTCTGGGTTGTCCCCTGCCTTCACCAGATGTTTGAGCCCTTCCTCGAGACTCTCGTCAGTAGTGTCAAGGGTTGCATCCACTACGTTATCTTCTACCAGAGTCACTGAGTTCAAACCTGGGGCCAGCGGTGATGTTGATTCAATAAGCTGTAGCAATAGTGGAATTAACGGTCAATATGGAGGGGAAGGGGAAGATTTCAAGGATAATTCTATAACAATGGCAATTTGCAGCTTCAACGAGTCAGGACTTCTTCAATCATTGAAAAAAGAGTTAAGAGACATGCAAGGAAATTTGCATACTAGCAAATTCACGAATAGCTAGCTAACTCGTGGCTAAACCTGGTTGACCCGCATCGTTTTCAGATAGAAGTTTCGCTTCCTTCTTCCCTGTTTCCAAGTTGAGCCTTACGTGCAAACCTTTGCCAATAGACTGTCCTGCAGGGATACTTTTCGTTGTCATTAGTTATTTGCTAATGTTTATAATATGAATGATCAATATATCAAAATATTCATTGCTCATGAACTCTTTCCAGAAGCTTTAATCTTCATGCGTCTCCATATAAGTGCCATTGCACTTGCGTACTTAGTGCTTATCAAAACTTTTGATATATCTATAGGTTTACTTAAATTCTAACGGCTAATAAGGTAGGTTCATAGATTACCTTCACTGATTTCAGTCCATTCACTGGTCGGAACAAACTTCTCAGGCGAGTCCTCGTCACTACACGAGCACTCTATGAACATCAAGATCAGGAGAACTGGTAGAGACATGTCCTCAGAGAAGTATTGTGGTGAAATAGACACTGAATGAAAGCGGAAATGATGCTTGCAACCGACTTTAAAACTTCCCATTCGGTGCTGAGGTTCGCATAATATTGAGTAGGGTGTGACTTAAATCTTTTTCAGTGACAAATTTCGTGGATGGTTAATATCATACGCTAAATTCTCGGAATTGATGAATTATGCCGTTATTGAAAAAGCATAATCATCTGAAAGTCTATGAATCTCGAGAAGTTCATTCAGTGCCAGATTGGGCTAATGATATGTGGGAAAGCCATAGCGCTGTTAAACAATAGACTTGTAGCACAACATTTTATTAGTTTTATTCGGATATCAATTTATTCATCTCACTTAGTTATGCCTCATAAATTATCGGGCATCGGCTGCCACATTAGTGCTAGTCGAATGGGCACAGGACATAACAACGCACAACAAACCACATGGCATAAAGAAATTAAAAAAGCGTAAATAAAATTAACGCCGAAATAATGCAATTTGAATTTCCCACCGATATCTCCAATTTTCGGAAAATAAACGTACGTGACGCGCAAAATTTTAAGAACAAAACCAGGTAAAAAGGGTTCGGCGCCGCGCGTTACGTTAAGTCTTAACGAAAAATAACTGCCACTCGGTGCTTAGCCTTTTCAAGTAGTTTTTGGTGCATAGTTTCTACATCAATTAACCAATCATTGTAACGTTCAACGTAAATATTGTTTCATAACTGCTTCGGAAAAAACTGTCACTGACATTTAATATCATAACGAAAAATGTTGCAACTCGTACATATGGATTGAGGGCTGTGGCTGATGACTTGGCCAGGCATATTCTAATAATAGATTCACATCGATTGGTTGATCAACATCGATTGGTTGGAAGCATTCCCCATCTACTAAAACGGTAAATTCAACAATAACGGAACTTTGTGGTCCCAACCTTGAAAGTTTCTACTTGTTCGAACCAAAATAGTGACCGATAGGCGATATCAGTATAAAGCCAAACACAATTAATGGGTATTAAAAATAACTATAATTAATAAACATCTACATTTACAATAAGTTAAATGGAATTAAATATAATATTTACAAAGAAAGTACATGGTATAAGTACAATTGTGGAATCACTCGTGTAATTATTGATTTAAAAAGTACTGTCGTAGTACTACGGTGAAAATATTACGGTTTTTCTCGTCAAGGTCAAATGGTTATTGGTTACTCTAAGTTTAAAAGCAAGTTGCTGCATGGACCATGTGCATATTACGCTTACATCATCAAGGGGGGAAGGGGAGTAAGAAGTGAGTCCATTTTAGTGTGTCCATTTAATGAAGACCGGACACGAAAAAGCTGAAAGATATTTTAGGAATCGTCAATCATTGACACAAAAAGCGAGTACCGGAATTAAAAATCATTTTAAGAGCGTGTGATATCAGGGAATATTTGGGAGGGAAGCATTAAAAATAACCACGTAATATGCAGCACATCCATCATATCATGGCACTGAATTGTTAAAATTTGACTCTCTGAACTTGTTTATTGAACGGGACACAATACTGATTGATGTCAAGATGTCACAACTTCCATCATTTGCCCGCTCTGTTTATGTTAGGTAAGATGATTCCGTGTCCTTGGAGCTCCATGCACAAACTAATGATAGAGTCTATTTCGTTCTGGAACTTCTCGATCTGCAGGTTCTTCTCAACCAGCATCTCCTTGTACTTCTTTATGATGTGGTCGTCAGCGATGACTACTTTCACCTGAACACGTATAACAGGTTTAGTTCATTCATCAAACTAGGGCCTATCAGACCCCTGGCTATACCCCGATATATACCCAAGGTTGTTTCTATCTCAATTCCTGAAATAATGCATTAATTAAATTGATAATCTAATAATCTAATAGTTTGGATCGTTGATGCTATGAGCTGTAGAGCCTACGCCGGCGACCAGAGCTTTGGAGTTGCTGGAAAAAGGGTAGAAATGTTGCGTCTCTGATCAATGATCATTGATCGCGTATCAGATATCTTTTTACAGGGACAAAGTCACCGGTATCGGTTCCTTGAAATGGTGCAAATTTCCAAGGCGCTACATTACAAAGGTGCTTACATGCGGTATAATGATATGTCATGCTTAGAAGTGCGTTGTCAGTTTTAGACCAATGGTGCGCTATCTATGCAATTAAGTAAGGCCGCGCCAAATCGTAGTCTCTCACGTTTTAAAAGCAACCGACGCGCGAGACTCCACTTCTGGATGCTTCTAACGCCGGTAAAAGGACTCCACGTCTGCGATAGTGGAGGAGATATGCCAATACAGATAATATACATACAGAGTACAGACAGGTGTTTTGATACTGCCTTGTTCAGCAAACGGCTATCTTACTTCGTTTGAGGGAGGTACAAGAGTACAAGATTGGCAAAGTAAAATGTTTTGGTGGAACCAGGGGGAGATTATTATCAAGAAAAATGTCCTTAAAAAGATCATATCAGGTTTTTTGATACGAAATTTAGGTTCAGAATAAGCCAAGAAAGAAACCATGCTTTGTTTCAGAGGAAACCACCATATTTTACCTTGTCCTTTTCGTAAGAGTCGATGACGTGTTGGAGTCGGTCTATCTCGCTCTTGTGGGAGACCTCCATGTTTTCTAACTTCTGCTGTATTACCCGGTACTGGTGGACTGTAGGGGGCTGCTGAGCTGTAGCCTGGAGATGGAAAGGGCTGTGAGCTGACAATTCATACTTTCAATAAATTGAAACATTGATATTTGATTCATTCATGATAGCAATGATTTTACAGAAAAAAATGAAAATGCAATATATTTGATTGCCATGAACTTTTTGACAAGCTAATGATTATGATGTCAGCTACAGATCCAATATATAATAGCAATAATCAAGATGACATGAATTTAAACTGTCTGCACTCTGCAGAACTTGTAGCAGTGCAATGTTATTAAGCGTGCATGCTGCAATTTGTGGTTTCTTGACTCCATTTCAAAAGGAGATGTCCTTGAAAAGCCGAGTCTAGAACTTAAATTTTCTACTTTTTTAACACGAAATTCAAAATTTCGCGACTGTTCTACCCATTATGTCTATACGTAGATTCCAGGATAAATATAGAACTTAACAATATTCACTGGAATCTGGACTATGAAGCATACACGATCACTCAAACCATTAGCCTGCTTCCAGATTTATAAACCAATCATACAATCATCCGTAATGGAATGATCAAGTTATTAATTTACAGGGTTACAACATCTCCTCTTTAAAAATAAATCATCAACAAATAAAATCAAATAAATACACATGCCATGCACACGATACAAAACTTACAAATTTACAAAAGCGATTTCTTTTTATTTGGAATCTTATAAAATACATGAATACATCAACGTCATCAATGAAATAAAATACAGTTTGTAACTATGTAAAATTGGTAAAAGAGTGTACAGTGTACATTTTTATGAGCTATCAGAAGTTCGATTGTTTGATTGGCTTGTGATTGAAACTTTAGGATAGTCGATAACAATTTTGCTAAATTGTAGTTGTTCGTAACAATATAAGAAGTTTACAAATGGTTATACTTGAGTACTTATGATTTTACAAAATTCGCTAATCTATTTACATCGAAAATGTAATACTTTAGAACGTTCAATAATCAATGGTGCTGCAAGTTTCATGAAAGTTTTATTTGGAGTTTACATGGAAATTAGTTGCAATACCCGTAACTCATGCGAAAAACCTGAAATCACCTGTGACACATGCTGAAGAATCACACATACGTAAGTACATACATGATGTACATAGCCAAACTTAAATCACTTGCTGACCTAGGACTCAAGAGCTTGGATGGTTCCGAATTCAGGGTGAAATAACAAATTATTCCTTACTTTGATTTTTTAGTTCAATGCTGAATTCTAATATATGACTTAATTGGAAGCCATCTCATTCTGGCTACGAAAGAACAATGTCCTGTCTGTTACCATGACAACCACGGTATAGAATGACATTTGATCTGGCAGGAAACATACTTGGCAACTTGTGAGATCTTCCTCCCAAATTAACTTAAAGCTATCTAGTCGAAAGTTTGTTTAAAACACCGTGTTAAACATAATTAAGCACATCTTCTCAGATTATGATGCCACATAATATGCCCCAATAGAACTAGCAATACAGCTTCACGCCCAGCAGACGATTAAACATTTACAGTTGCAAAATTACCTTATTAATCTGATTATTACAGCTTTGCTAAAACGCAAACACATAAAGTTATATAACGGTTTTTTCTGACATCGGAGAACACAAACACGCACTTTGCAACGGGTAGAATTTTTGCGGGTACAGTAAACGCTCAGCAATACCGGCCTGATCGCCGGTAGTACCGCGAATAACGAACCTCCTCAAGCTCGCGGCCTAGCTTCGTGATTTGCTCGACGAGCGTGCTCTCCTTGGACCTCATGCTGGCGACCTCGCTCCTGAGACTGGGCAGCTGAGCTGCCTGATCGCTGTAGTGGGACACCTGGAGTTCCAGGGTCTCCACCTTGCTCTGTAGCTTCGATACCTCGGACTCCGCGTAGCGGGACGCGTGCTCCGTCACCAGCTTCTGTCTCTCCTCCTCGTGGTGATGCATCAACTTGTCAACCTTCACGGCGTGTTCCTCTGAGAGTCTCATCACTTCCGTCTCGTGGGTCACTTTGAAACCCACCAGGGTGGATTTCTGCTGCTCGTTATCGATCTTGAGGAGGTCACACTTCGTCTTGAGGAAGGTGTTCTCCTTCTTTATCTCTGAGACATCCAGCCCCTCGAACTGCTCCGGGTTGTAGTGTTTAGCGGGGGCTGTGGCTGGTGGTAGCACCAACTTGCCCTTCAACTCCGTGATCTCCTCATCCTGAGCTTCAACTTGTCCTGAAGTCTCTCCATCTTCCTCTTCACTTCCCCCGTAGGTATCGCTCCCTCCCTTAAATCCTTGTTCTCCTGCTCTAGTTGCACGTTTCGCTCGTACATCTGGGCGTTGATCTCCTCCATCCTGTTCACCTTCTCGTTCAGCACGTGGTTCAGCTCCTTCTCCTGCTCGGGGGCTGGAGTTCTCTTCCGCTCCAGGTGGATCAGCTGCTCCTCGTACTCTGCCTTAACCCTCACCAGCTGCTCCTGCATCTCAGCGATCTTGCTGGAGTAGTCCGCCGGCTGAGCCGCAGCGATCAGCGCCGCTATGGAGTCCGGGTGCCGCTTGTGGAGTGCTGTCTCCAGCTCGGCCACCTGCCGCTTCAAGTCGCTGATTGTCCTCGTGCTCTCGGCTGTAGCGAGGGAGACCAGCTGTTTCTGGTGCTCCGGACTTTGGAGGGTTTTAATGGTTTGTTGGAGTTCCGTGATGCGTTCCTCTCTTCTCTGGAGGAGCTCACTGTCCGTTCTCAGCCTCGTGTTCTCCTGGAGGAGCTTGTCTAGCTTCCTGTACAACTCCTCTCGTTCGTCGTTGTGTTCTTTGACCAACGATGTTATCTGCGAGGGAATAAGGGTTAGAAATGAGGGAGTCAAAGTGGTGGTGAGAACGTGTGCTAGAAATGAGAGAATCGGAAGAAATGCGAGTGAAGGTATAGCTGCTATAAGGGGATCAATCGCAATAAAGTGGCGCTGGGATGCCTTTTTGATTTCAAACAAGTTAAGACGAAAAAGGACAGATGAGCAGATAAGTTTTTAGAACCAAATGTAAAGCAGCAAAAATTTGGCTGATATTTGAATAGAGTGAAGGATTTCGAAGGCTTTTCTTACATACGTTTCACCGGTAAAACTCCTGATTTTCTTCAGATTCATAAAAGCCAACATAGCTAGTAACAACTATTTAAGTGAACATTATTTGACAAGATGAAGATGTCAGCAAATCGTACTTCATTACTGCGTGAACCCATCTATAGCTGTAGTACTATCACAAGCCTTTTAAGACCCACCAAACACATCCAATTCCCAATCCCCGGGGCTTATTAACCTACTGTTCTTTCACCCTTAGCTCAGATGTAATAATGGCAGGGAATCGAACACGGGATCTTTCGATCACGAGCCTGATTTAATACCATTACACGAACAGTCCCCGGGGTCTACAATGCCCAAAACCCCTGGCTTATTTAAGTACTAACCTGGTGCTCGACTTGGATGAGGGAGGAGTTGACAGCAGCATCTAGTATACTCCCTAGGAGCACTCTCAGCAACCGCCAGCCGCTGTTTGTAAGCATGTTCCCGCTGTTTGTACGCCTCAACTTCCTCCTGAAGGGCTACTAACTTCGGGAGGGTCGTTAACTTGTCCTGGAGAGCCAGGGACTGCTGCTTCTGTTGGAGCTGTCGGATCGTAGCCTGGGAGGAGGGAACGAGGGTGATTAATTAGGCAATTAATAGGTAATTAATAAGGCAAGGAGATAAAACATGCTACATAGTGCTGTGTAGTGTGCTGTTATTGCTTTTAATCTCATGCTTTGTTTAAAAAACGGTAACGAAAATCTGCTGTAGAAAGATTTGAAGTCCTCTCATCCCAAAATTCTCCCATAATTCTTGATGTAAAAACGCTAAATTCCCAAATTGTAAACTGTTCCGATCCCACTATTCTGATTATTTCTGATGTTTAGTGATATCTCGGTAACCAAATACTGTCCCCTGTCCGTTATGTACTTGGCTATATCATGAGCTACAAGATCAAATTAGAGGAATTGGCCCTCAAACCACCATTTTATACATTGCCTGACAACTGCTAAATGTTTTGAATTGCTGGTAATGGGGACACCATGGAGAGCAATCAATAGTGGGGGTAACCCGATATTATTTGAACTTAGTCCCACTGAGCCCCCTAATTAATTTGCTTTAATTTAAAACATACACCTACACACGCACTAAGAAAAGACACGGTCATACGGTTAACATCAAATTGGGGTGTAGAACGACAATGAAATTATCAACAAATAAACATAACTCCAAGAAAGACTAACCAAGATGTTCGTATAAAAATAGTTCCTTTTTTCGAATGCCTACATTGGGCATTTCAACATGATAATCCGAAAATGTTTATAAAATTATCCAATTCGTCAATGCCGCGATAATAAACGTCCGTTCATACATATTGAACATTAAAACAGTCAAAGGATATAGTACAAATTAATAAATTATTTACACAATCTTAGACACGGCCAAAACGCAACATTTTTCAAAACACACACTGTGTCACTAGAAAGCTAGAAAATCTAAATCCTGTCTTTTCAAGTCTACTGCTAAGTCAAGGTGAAATTTTTCATCAATAAGGGGAAAAAGCTTACATCTTTTTGCTCGAGCAGTTGTTTGATAGCCACGTTGTTGGAGGCGAGGTCTTTGTTTTCCAGGTAGAGCCGTGTGACCTCCTCTTTCTGGGAATCCTTCATCTTACGCATCTCTTCGTATAGTTTGACGTTCTCAGCTTGCGAGCCTGAAGAACGGAGACAAAAACGTCAAAAAACGAGACAAAAAATTCCAAAAAGCGGCAAAACGCGCTAGAATTGTCAGAAAGCGCCAGAAAAATGTCAAACCAAAAATGTAGCCGTCCCCCTAGAACAGGGAGGTCATGAAACGATCTTAACCAATCTCTAAATTGAAAGTAATTACCCGTTAGGAGTTTCTCGAGTTCTGCCATCTGTTTGGTAAGTTGTTCGACCCTGGAGTCCCCATCTACTGCTGCTCCCCCTCCTGCTAAACCGGCACTCTTCACTTTGCTCTGCAGCAGGTACACTTCCTGCTCGTACTTCAGCAGCTCCTGAACAATACGTCCTCACAGTTGGTGAATAATCAGTGAGCACATTACCTACAGTACAGGGTGGGTAAAAAGTCTGGACCCCCCCTCTCCAGCCAAAACGGTAAAAGATACGGACTTGTCCTTTTGAACATATTTAGTATCATCAATTTTGAGTAGAAAAAGATTGTCAAAGAAAAAAAAAATAATCAAAAAAATTATGAAGGAGCAATTTTACAAAACTTGCATTTTTTGGCCTCTCAGTCGCTTATTTTCTCCCAAGTCACTGTTAAACTCAGCAAACTTGTCTTGAACCAACTTAATTTTGTTTGTATACTCATTTTGAATCAATTTTGCCACTTTTGTCAACGGACAAATAGTGTATAAATGCTTTGAATCAATGATAAACCCTCATAATATTAACTGCTTCACCTCTGTTTTTCTTGCAAAGTTTCACTCATCCACAATCATTTGCCAGATCAAAATGCCGAATGCCTCTGATTACAGTACCATGCAGCTTATTGATAGAATACGGGCTATTACATTTAAGGAGGCCAGGGATGTATTGACCAAGGCCATGTCTGGTGGAAAAGTTGATGGCAACCTGTTTTCTAGAAGAACGGTTCAGAATGGTTGGGGCTCATCTTCAATGTTATGGAGTTTTTGTCTGCTTTACGGCAGTTAAAGTGATGTGGGTTGCTAAGGAAGTAGGACAGTCATGGAACGGGGATTATTTTAGAAAAGTTTTGACAGAAAACGTGATACCCTTCCTGAAAGATCCAGACTGCGTTGTTGAAACCGATTCAGTGGTGTTCTTGCAAAAAATATTAGATATCATTGATCAATTGTAAAATTTTGTATATTTACGTGATAATTTAGCTCACAAAAGTGTCGTCTTTATGCTCCTTCATAAAATCTGGCAAAAATAATTTGGAAAATCCAAAATGACTTTTTTCTACTCACAATTGATAGTACTAATTATGTTCAAAAGGACAAGTCCGTATCTTTTACTGTTTTGGCTGGAGAGGGGGGGTCCAGACTTTTTACCCACCCTGTATATCACTATCTTAATTTTGATACTCTAAAACAGCTGTCATCTAATTTATTATTTGTTCATCTAGTTGAGTGAGTGAGTAATAATTGGCGGGTTAAGAAGAGTTCAATACGAAATGAAACGTTTAACATTCTATACGCAAATTACTAAATCCAGCGTCAGTGTTCTACCCTCTTACCTGTGAATGAGAGGCTTTGAGGGCACTGATCAGGGCCGCATGCAGCCTCTCTGTCTCCGACATCTGGTCCTGTACTTGCTTCAACTCCTGCTGTGTCCTCTTATACAGCTCCTTCCATGCCTCTATGTCACTGAAAACAAGGGTAGTGTCAAGTGGGGGACCATATTATTGATGGCTTTGTTGATTTTTTACGATTGAAATCAGATTCTGATCGAAAGTCCGGATCTCATTTCTAACTATCTAATGATGTTAGGATTCCTTCCATCGGAGAGATCAGCTAAAATGCCATACTTACCCATTGGATTGGATGACTTCAACTAGACTCCGGTCTGTAATTCCAGATGTCCACGTGTCTCCTAGGTTCTGTTTCGAGTAGTCCCCTGCGTTGCTCTTGCCTGATCCTACAACACATCATAACATCTAAATGTCGTCCGTTAGGTAAAAAATAGCGGTAAAATTAAAACCAATACAGCAACATCTATGTTCAATAAATTGAACGTACCAAGTCGTTAGAATCTCCACCAGATCACTGACCTGAGGCGGATAAGACCAATAAGACCAATAAGAACACTGACCTAAGTTGGAGGCGGTGGCTGGTGGCTGGTTATCTCCCCTGATGTAAGCCGCCACAGGAGATTGTGCCACTCGATTAGGTCGAACTGCTGTCTGGGATCGGACTGGTACTTTCGACTTAGCCACCATTTGCCGTTCTGCATCGGATGCATTGTTTGATTTCATAAAAGTCGTAATAATGGCTTGATTTTATATGAAAACAATTTATACGACAGTCAGTGCAATACCTCTCAACCACATCGCAAGACACCAATCAAGATCATATTCGTTATTTTTTAAGTTATAACCATTTTAATTTAAAACCAATAACCATTTCGTTAACTACGATTTACCCGGGGGGGGATCAGGGACTAAGTGCAAGACACGAGGCCGGGGTGGGTGGTGTTTGGCCCTTGGCGAAATCACTTAGTCCACTGTACTAACTGAGGTGGTCACCTTATGGGAAAAATCATAATCACTTAGTCCAAATGGCATATTTTTCCATATTTGGGCACTTTTTTGCCAGATGATGTCATAATTTTGGGGTGGGTCCCCAAATTGTATTAAATTTCAGTTAGTACACGGGACAAACTGCTCATTTTGGGGTGGGTCCCTACAAAACATGACAAATTTCAGTTAGTACATGGGACAATCTGCAGCGTTTTATGCTCATTTAGGGGTGGGTACCTTCAAATAGTGACAAATATCAGTTAGTACAGGGGAGAATCTGCCGCTTGGATAGGTTTTTATGCTAATTTTGGGGTGGGTCACTACAAATGGTGCCAAATATCACTTAGTTTATGGGATTATCTGAAGGGGTGGTGGGTGGTATTTCAAAATTGGGCAAAAAATCACTTAGTACCCCTCGTGTCTTGCACTTAATCCATGATCCCCCCCCGATTTACCTGTGTTTTTAGCAAGTATAGCCTTCCTCGCCCCTGATGCCGGTCTCACCGGACCCAGCCTCTTTTTGGGAGCAGGAGTCTTTGGTTTGACGAACTCCGGGGACTTTTCTGACTTAGAGTCCGAAGCCGAACTGTTTTCCTTGCTTGATCTGAAATGAACGTGGAATTTATTATCATTAAGTCATTATAACTTCATAACTACGGCATCACTCAAGAATTTAACAAATGGTGTGCTTTTGTGGCATTTGATGTTTTAAAATCGTGATGCGGATCAGGAGAATGATTTCTTTGCCAAGATTTCCAGGAACGGGCCCCTGGCTCGCTTCGTAGAGCATTTGCCAGGTTTTCGCATCGCAGGTAATTGGATATTGGTGAAGGGGTGACACCTGATTTTATTCCAATCTTCCTTTATAGCAAGGAATAGAATATAAGGCCGAAAGCCAAGTCACTAATGCTTTAATGTGTTGTTATTAGCAACGCAGTGAATAATTGGGAATTATTCCAGAATTATTGTAAGTTTTAGGTATGTGAGCAAAAATGAAAGGATTAATCAAAATATACTTCAAATATCGTCTTATGAATTTCAAGTTCTTTTAACTTCTAAATCAGAAAATTAGTACAATGCATTTTTCATCATCGACGATCAATCATATAGGACAAATTGAAATTCTGAAGGAAATACAAGACTTGGCATTCTACAGTCCGTACCTCCCTAGCGGCTAACAATACAACAACAGAATATTTGCAACAAAATCTCAGTAAGAATACTCGCCTCAGTTCAAGACTTTTTTGAGCTGCCTTGGCTTTGATTTTTGCCAAATAATAGGCCATGTCTTTTTCTTTATCGTCTATCAAGGCTACCGTCAGAGTATTCTCAGATTCTTTCTTGACGGGACTAACATCAAAGCCAGCTGACTTGTCTTGGGCTAAGTATTCCTGAAAGTGTGAAAAATTAATTTCAATAGTTTGCCGTCTACCTCGACAGAAATTTGTGATTAGTGAGTTAAAAACTTTATACCTTATCCTTATGAATCGCTGCCTAGTGAGAGGTTTCTTCCATAGAGAATAGAGATAGCAGTACAAAAGTACAGACATAAAAGTCTCATATTCTGTCCATCAACTTCTGTTTGTTATAGGTATACTTAGAAACATGATCTGTAGAAACCAGAATATGGGTAAAACACGAAAAAACCACTCACACTGTTGATTGGGGTAGATTCGAAGGGGTTGACGATGGTTTTAGACTGGGTGGAAAGTGGTCTATCGGGGGATCTCACTTCATATTCGGTTGGGAAGATTCTGCCTCCGATGCCCACTTCCTGGGAAGAAAGGACCGGGTCTTCCCGGTGTGATACATCCTCAGATTCACTCTCAAACTGATCGCTGGAGTAGCCCCGTTCTGAAGGAGGGTACCGGATCTTAGTAAACCAAGCCAGGACTGGGTATTGCGGAGATGCACAAGATGAAACAGTGAAATACGGTATGACAAATAGTGTATGTACTGTAGCTAAGGCTGCAGAGCTCACTGCAACAACATAAAACACACAACTGACAACAATACAAGGACACAATAATTAGAGTTGTGGCACGCAATGAATTATTTTAGTGGATTAACGTAGTCCATAATCCACTTGCAGACTAAATTCATGATGCTGTACAGTATGGCACACTTGATCTCCTTTTCTTCTTAATAAGAGATAAGTACAGTCATATTAAGCTAGGAATACAATTAAGTCATAAAATATTGCCAGAGCACATGAAATATAGTCAAGAACACATCTCTCAATTAATGTTGTCCAGTGTTTGTAAATTTAAACAATAAATAATAGTAATCAATGGTAAACCTGAAGACCTAACTTCTTCCAGTATTTTCTTGACCTCCTCCTCAACCTCCGAGCCCTTAGTTCCACTCTTGTCGGCAGAAGATAACTCATCGGGCGTTTCTTCTCTGATTACATTCTGTGGTTTGACAGCCACTACCTCTTCAAAAGGAAGGTCTGCTATTGATGCACCAGTTGCCATAAGGGTATTGGGAGCACTGCTTTCCATGAAAGACACTGAAACACGGGACTTTATGAAATTCTAAAGAATACGGTAACAGCTCCTTTCTGGATCCAACCCCCACCCACCCTCCCCTGAATTGCTCGACTCCCCTTTTTGAAACATCTTCAACTTTGTCCCATAGGGGCCAATAAGGTATCCTATGATCTAGAATTTAACGAATAGGACTTATCTACCTAGTACTTAACTAATAGAACTGAACTTATATACAAAGCTACATGATACTGACATGCCGAAATTTTGATTGGAATCATGCTCACCTATCACTAGTATAGCAATGCAACCTATCACTATTTAAATTGTACAGTAATAAAACCATTTCAATGTTTCCATTTTGGTGAATATTAATTGAGCAAGATAGTTAATCAGACCTTTGTCGAGAAGATTTGATTCTTTAACATCAAGAAGATTCTGGTCCTTTGCAGGTGATACTTTAATATTCGATGAACTGAAAGAATTCAATAACTAAATGATTTAGATAATCTTCGCTCCAATGCCGACCCCACTTATCAGATATGAGAAAATGAGATACGATTATGAAATACCTGAACCAAGCTTATAATTAATTAAATTGATAATACGATGATAATGAAATATAATGGTAGCTTAGATGTGGCAATGAAGAAGTTAAAACAAACTCTTTCATATTTTGTGAATTTATACCTAAATAATAGATATCCTGTTCATGCATTGAGAGGAAAGGGGTTGGTAGCAAATTATTTGGTAAGTACTGTAATGACTGGTCAACAATATAAAAATTTGGAAATTTACTGGCTACTATCATAATGGAGGTGTCTCCACAATCTGAGGCTTGGCACATTATGCTGCACTTGAGGTCTTTTCGTGGTGCATGATAGCATGCAAATTTGCTTAACTATGTTTTGCATGGAAAGTATATTGTGTACTGTAATGCACTACCCATGCCTCCAAAGGTCGAGACACCTAGGTCATTCTCTCAACCAAGCAATTAGATTTAAAAACAACAAAAATTTTTAATGAGATTTACAACACAATGCAATGGTTGCTTTCTTGAGTAGGTATCAAGGATCATATACTACGTAACGTTTATCATGGCATATTTTATATTGTTATCAGAGGAAAACGGAAATTATTTGAGCTATAAAATTGTGCACACAATTCGTGAAATAGATGAACATTTTCGAAAATCCATGGTATGAAGCCTATCCTTTTTTGACATAGTCCCAGGCGCTCAACAACTGCTAAACTGATGTTATCCCAATTCCAGTGTTGAAGCTTCTTGAATTAAGTGGTGAATGCTGTCTTAAAGGACTCGCTTAAGGGTCAGGGTTGGTTTTTCCCGTTGAATATCATCGTCTTAAATGCTAGCCATAGCCAGGAACCACTGGTAATATATTTGGGCAAGTAGGGAAGCCACAGAGCTGGAAAGTTTTTACTCATCATTTTGTCATCAAAACCGCTCAAGTTATTTTTTGGTCAAAATTGAGGTATGGGGCGTCACTCAAGTGCTCCTGAGTTGTGATCAGGTTGGATTCAAGCTAGATTTGAGGCTTTTGCTGGAAAACTTCACCCACTTCAAATTTGAGTGCTGATTTAGAGCCATTTGAGCTCCATTATGGCGAAATGATTAAGGCAAACCAGGCTTTTGGTCAAAACAACACCCCAAACCAGCATTGTTATGTGTCCCAATGGGTTGCTCAGCTTCCCTAGGCATTGTATTACATTATCCTTACTCCAGTTAGCCATTTCCAACCAACACAACCCATGAAAAACCTGTAAATCATTAGTGAGGCTATATTCTCTAGTGTCTCAGTGAAGCTGACCTCGCATCAACTCTGGCCTGTTTGTGGTACTCAGTTGATTTTTTTAGAACTTTTGCATATCTAGTGATTTTGGTGATGATAAGCACGAAATATTCTCCAACATTCAAGTGAAAATCGCGAGTTTTCTGGATTCTGCCGCCAAAATAGTGAGCTGCCTTTTTTGACGCACTGTTCTCACTCTCTCTGAATGATTTGACTAAATGAGCATTTTCTTGCCGTTCCATAGGTTTGAAAATAACCTATGGGCCTCAAGTTTGTTCAAAATATTCCTAAGAGTCAAAATATGGTCGATGTTTTTATTGGGGAAGAACAAAATGTGTCGCCACGGTCGTCTAACTGCTATCAGGGAACATGGTAAAATAACCTCACTGAGAGCCTCTTTTTTCCTACTTAGAATAAAAATCTTCACAACTACCAGACCATTTTGAAATTCATGAAATAAACTTATGAACATCAAATGTTCATCTATTAGCTCAATCAGGGTGATATCAATCGACCTCAAAACTAAAAGCATGTCCCTGCTACAGCTCTCTCAAATGTGTCATAATAAACGAAACAGACGATATTATGATAACCAATACCTATAAGAAATAATCCTGACATATAGGACTAAGATATATTTCTATGAAACCATCAGTATACTTCTATCTCTCTCGAACTGAGAATAAACAAATACCAACTGTAAACTCACTTTTTTGGATCATCAGGAGGATCATCATCATTTTTACTAGCTGAATGTTCTGCAACTCCAATGTTTGGTATGGACTTTGATGGTGAAAATCGACTACCAACCATAGAAACTTCTTTCTGAAATTCAGTGCTAGACATACCAGCCATACGTTTCAAATCATCAGTATTTAAGGAGTCTGATTGTTGGTGGACTGTAAGCTCATCTGAACTAGTTTGGTCTGAGGACTGAAGTTCTATTTCAGCGGGATGGTATTCCAGAGGCAGTGGGGTATCTGATTGTATTGGAAGAGTGGGAGTAGCTGAACTAACAGATATTCTGTCTTCTAATGTGGTGCTTGGCCTTTCAGGATGAACCCTTGTATTACTTCTGTCCATAGGTGAACCATGGAATGGCATGGGAGATGAATTGGGTCCACTGGCACTACTACCTAGATCAGTTGTGATTTCAACATCTGAGGGTTTATTTTCTACCTCATCTTCAATTGATTCACTCGCATAAAGGAACTTATCTACATCATCAAAAGTATCCAAAAATTCTTGCCTATCTTTACTTGTTCGATTGTCATTCTGAGCCATCACTGAATAATAAAGTTTATGAATGGAATCCAATATAAATACATAAATAGTCTTAGAAAATGAAATTCTTAGATACCTTTAATGTGATCCTTCATGATATCAAGTGAATGAGATATGAGTGAAACTCAAGGATTAAAATGAATGGAATGATTCTAACAATTTCGCACAACCACACAAATCGACTGACAGTTTCGGAATTTAATATTCCATCTTCAGGATCTCTGTGTGAATGTTAATCATCCCGAGTATAGTAAGGGTCGTATGTGCCCAGAACTGTAACCAACTGTGAACTAAATAGTATAGTAGGTTTGAGAAAGTTTTTCGGTAGTTCATAGGCCATAGATGCACCAGAAAAAACTAACCAACTTCGGAGTTGGGCAACCCCCTTTTTTGGACCCCTTTTCTTTCAAAATGGGGCAAAAACTTTGCATGGCAATATCTCAGCTTCTGATTGAGATACGAAGCCAATCTTCGCACCAAACTATGCAGAATGAGCTCATTATGGGGGGCGGAGCATAGTTTTAAAGTCGTTACCCCTTCAGTTTTCGAGTTATGGACGAAAAACCCCTTTTTAGCCCTACGTGTATGACCAAAATTGCCCCTTTTCAATAAATGAGAACAGAAGATCGTAGAGACCTCAACAAGTACACTAGGGTATGCAGAATGAGCACATTATGGGCGGTAGAGCATAGTTTCTAAGTCGTAACCCCTTTAGTTTTCGAGTTATGGACGAAAAACCCCTTTTATTCTACGTGTATGACCATAATTGCCCCTTTTCAATAAATGAGAACAGAAGATCGTAAAGACCTCAACAAGTACACTAGGGTATGCAGAATGAGCACATTAAGGGGGGTAGAGCATAGTTTCTAAGTCGTAACCTTTTTAGTTTTCGAGTTATGGACGAAAAACCCCTTTTTAGCCCTATGCGTATGACCATAATTGCACCTTTTCAAGGAATGAGAACAGAAGTTCATAGAGACCACAACAAGTACACTTGAGTACGCAGAATGAGCACATTGTGGGGGTAGAGCATAGTTTCAATGTCGTTACCCCTTTCGTTTTCGACTTATGACGAAAAACCCCTTTTTAGTCTATGTGTTTGACCAAAATTTTCCCTTAATTCAATAAATGAGAACCGAAGATTGTAAAACTTCAGACAAATTGGACCTGGTCCTCTATTTCAACAGCAGCAGGAATATCGTCAAGATTGAACTAACTTCGCCAGTGGGGGTCCCGGGTCAGTGGTGTAGTGGTATCGATTTTTGCACGGGATCGAAAGATCCTGAGTTCGAATCCTGGCCAGCACCACTGAGATAAGGTTGAAAGATTTTTCTCGAGCCTATGCAGCTCGACGGTTTACTCAGCCGAGCGCACAGGAAACTGTGCGGGAGGGGTAAATGAGGAGCTGGCCATTGCAGCGAAGTCTTGGGCAAATAAAGTAAGGATTTCACTTCCTTAACCGTCACTTGCTTGATTACTTTGATCCTTCCATTCCTGTCATTGGCTGTACAGCAGTTGGAATAGAAGTAAAACCTTCAAGATGAAAAAGCAGAAGAAAGCAGAGAAAAATGACGGATCATTGCCATCAAAAAATCTAAGTACGAGAAGCTAGCGGAAAATATTCATGAGGCTGGCACATGAAAGCCAACGACCTACTTACCGTAGAAGTTAGGACCAGAGGATATGTGGCAAAACGGATAAACTATTTCTATATGAAGCTTGGGCTGTCTTATCAGGATGGAAACAAGCTGTCAGAAAGATTCTCAAGGCTAACAATGCGATGTTCCCATTTCATCTGGATATGCCGCAACACAGTGACCTGGGCATCACCCATGGAGGGTACGTGATGAAATCTGGTATTGCTCCCCATTGCTTCTGGGGTCTATGGGGCTTGTGTATGTTACGTGCACAAGCTCCGGGTGTGATCTTTACTTTGACCAGAAGAAACCCCTCGGTGGTTCTTATTTTACATAGTTCCATGAGACCTGGCCTGTCGGCAACTCAGTCATCTTCTCGTCTGTATAGTGTATATAGTAAAGATCACGGATGCATTATTTAGATACAGAGGAATAACACCGTTCCCATAACTCAACTTTGAAAGCACTTGAATGCAGCGATGTGGGGATGTGGACGTTATGGGCAACGAGCACCTCTCCCCTTTTCCTGTCCCCTGGCAAAGTTGTGTATTTTAACATGACAGATGGTGATGGATGAAGTTGCTCTGCAAACAAGTCAGTTGTTGGTACAGTGTTTCAACCTACTGGCCTATTCATAGCCCTATCCTGGCCATAGACATGCATTAGCCGGAAGCTGAAGAAGCATTGGAATAGGATCAGGGTTATTAATAACTTATCTGAAGCCGTTCATAGGCGTCTGTCTCAACAGTTCAACACAAATCCAGATTACAAGCTCATAGGGGTATGTTGCAAGTTCATAGAAGTTCATTAGTTCATAGGGGTCTGTGATACGTTCATAGGGGTTCGTTACAAGTTCATGGGGGGATGCTACGAGTTCATAGGGTTATGTTACGAGTTTATAGGGGTATGTACAATTTTCAAGATATTTAAACCGACGCAATAATCACCGTTTATCTTTCTCAATTTTAATCTATAATAATAGTCAAACTATATTGTATACACCTACCTTTTAAATCCTCCGTGATTCAATAAAAAGGGGCTTTCAGTTTCCAAAAACACAAAATGGGTAAGGTCATAGGAACCATTCTTTATAATTATTCCCATTAATGAGATTATGTGCTTATTTTTCTGCATAGATTAGTATAGTCGTGTGGTTCTGTACGATCTTCATTTCTCATTTGTCATACATATAGGGTAAAATGTGGTTTTTATTCCATAGCTCAAAAAAAGGGTTTCCGACCTTAGAAGTTTAAGACTACGCTCTATCCCCCAATAATGAGCTCATTCTGCATAACACAGCGTACTTGTTGAGTTCTCCACAATCCTCTGTTCTCATTTATTGAAGAGGGAAAATTTTGGTCATATGCATGGGGCTAAAAAGGGGTTTTTCATTCATAACTCGAAAACGAAAGGGGTAACAACATTGAAAATATGCTCTGCCCCCCATAATGTGCTCATTCTGCATACTTGTACTTGTACTTGTTGAGGTCTCTACGATCTTCTGTTCTCATTTATTGAAAAGGGGCAATTTTGGTCATATGCGTAGGGCCAAAAAGGGGGTTTTCGTCCATAACTCGAAAACTAAAGGGGTTACGACTTAGAAACTATGCTCTACCCCCCATAATGTGCTCATTCTGCATACCCTAGTGTACTTGTTGAGGTCTCTACGATCTTCTGTTCTCATTTATTGAAAAGGGGCAATTTTGGTCATACATGTAGGGCTAAAAAGGGGTTTTTCGTCCATAACTCGAAAACTGAAGGGGTTACGACTTTAAAACTATGCTCCGCCCCCCAAAATGAGCACATCCTGCATAGTTTGGTGCAAAGATTGGCTTCGTATCTCAATCAGAAGCTGAGATATTGCCATGCAAAGTTTTTGCCCCATTTTGAAAGAAAAGGGGTCCAAAAAAGGGGGTTGCCCAACTCCGAAGTTGGTTAGTTTTTTTCTGGTGCATCTATGGCCTATGAACTACCGAAAAACGTTCTCAAACCTACTATACTATTTAGTTCACAGGGGGTTACAGTCATACCCTTACTAGTAAATGAGGAAAAGGGTGAGGGTTAAAAAGCAATTAATGCGATATGAAAATGCTGGTAAAACTAATACAGAACATGTGAAGATTGTGAAAAAAGATTGTTATGGCACTCTAAGCACTGTTATGGAACTGTTATGGCAGTCTAAGAACTTGATTAAAAATAACCCTTAGAATGCTCCATGAAATTTTTATAATATCTAGTAAAGTAAAAGTAAAGTAAGCATTATGGTATTTAACCATCTCTAATCTCATACCCAATTGATCAAAATCAAATATTAACAATTATCTAGCACCATTTCACTTCGGTGCCCATTCCATAGTAACATTAATAAAAAGCAATTTTACAATAAACAATAATAAGTTATTCAATGTGATGAAATTAATTTTAACTTCCACAATGATAAAATATCAAAATTGATAAAAACACTGAAAAGCCAGTAAAAATAGTCAGTCAAATAAACATGGTCAATTAATACAAACTATGCAATGTGAATTATCAAGTATAAATATTGATACCTTTCTTCTTGGCTACAAAAGGATTACTTCTTAAGAATTCATTGAACTTTAGTTTGTTTCTTAAATAGTTATCGCCTTCAATTTTCTCAAGCACAACTGATGATATATACCAGAAATTACTAGGAGAGTGCATTTCAGTATTGTTCTTATAATGATCTAATGAAACCTTGAACATGTCTACGCTAGATGCTTCTCGTACAGTTTTAGGTAAGTCATTCCAATAAGGTCTAACTCTTTCTGAGATAAATCCATCATTTACTTTAGTTACTTCTCTTGGCAGGTTGCTACAAGATTTTCTATAGGTCAGTAGGTATCTTCTGCTTCTGCCTACTTTAAACCAAGTCTTACCATAGTCTACTTTATCATTTAATACCTTAAAAGTTTCAATTAGGTCCCCTCTAATTCTCCTTTCAGCTAATGTAGTTATATTCAACCTGTCCAACCGCTCACTGTAAGGAAGTGTACCTATGCCATTTATTAGTCTCGTGAAACGACGGACTCCTTCCAGTTCCAAGATAGTACCCCAGTTCCCATGGTGAGCAACCGGACTCCAAAGCTGGACACAATACTCGAGCTTTGGTCTTATAAGTGCTTTATATATTTTTAGCATGATATCCATCTCTTTAGCAATTACATTTCGACTTATCCAAGCTATGGTTTTATTGGCATCTTTGATACACTTTTCTACATTACAGTTCCAATCCAAATTTTCGTTCATGAAAACACCTAAATCCTTCTCTAAACAGTGCTAGGAGAACTGTTAGTGTCAGCTATATCTGGGTCTGTTTTTTCTTTCTTGATTTGTAGAATAGTTAATATACTCTAATATAATCTGAAACTTCATCTTATATGAAATTAAATCCTTGAACTAACAGTTATGTTTTTCAAGTCTTAGTTTTAACCTTGCTAAACAAGTATATCTCTGTGTGGCTCGCGCGGCACGTACACACACCTATGCGGGCTTAGGAAGTTTTAACCCTGAATTTCAGGAGGAAAGCATCTTATTTAGTCAAACAATTAAAAATCTAAAGCTCACACAATTTTCATTTTATTGAGCACATATCTTTTTACTATTTCACTGTCAATTGCAAGGTTTCACAATACCTAAATACTCATATCACATATGCTACTTATGTTTGTTTGGCAAGAGTGGAAGTTGTACAATATAATTTGAATTATAAATGTTGCGAATATTAATTTTGTCTTTTACTAAAATTTTGTCTTTTACTTTACTTTAATGAGACACACGAGCTGATTGTTAAAATAGCAAAGTACTTTCAGAACATCTTCAGTAGATGGATTTCACCCATCCCTATCGCGCAACACTCGGAAATTTGGAGGGAAAAAATGGCGCGCGGCGGAGGGTAGGGCAGGGTAAAATCCTACTACCGCAGACTCTGTGCGCAAAACCAAGGCCCTGGCATGGTAAGGGCAAAAATCTTAAATGGCGTGCACGTACTCTTAAATGGTGTGCGCACTTTTAATCGGTGCGCGCGCATTCTTAATTGGTGCGCGCGCACTCTTAATTGGTGCGCGCGCACTCTTTATTGGTGCGCGCGCACTCTTAGTTGGCGCGCGCACTCTTAATTGGTGCGCGCGCACTCTTAATTGTTAGGCGCGCACTCTTAATTGGTGCGCGCGCTCTTAGTTGGCGCGCGCACTCTTAATTGGCGCGCGCGCACTCTTAATTGGCGCGCGCACTTTTAATTTCGCGCGCGCACTCTTAATTGGCGCGCGCACTCTGAATTGGCGCGCGCACTCTTAATTGGCGCCCGCGCACTTTTAATTGGCGCCCGCACACTCTTAATTGGTGCGCGCGCACTCTTAATTGTTGCGCGCACACTCTTAATTAGTGCGCGCGCACTCTTAATTGGTGCGCGCACTCTTAATTGGTGCGCGCACTCTTAATTGGTGCGCGCACTCTTAATTCTTAGGCGCGCACTCTTAATTGGTGCGCGCGCACTCTTAATTGGTGCGCGCACTATTAATTGGCGCTTGCGCAGTCTTAATTGGTGCGCGCGCACTATTAATTGGCGCGCGCGCACTCTTAATTGGTGCGCGCGCACTCTTAATTGGTGCGCGCGCACTCTTCATTGGTGTGCGCGCACTCTTAAATGGTGCGCGTGCACTCTTAAATTTAAGAATGCACACGCATTCTTGAATTTAAGAATGCGTAAGCATTCTTGAATTATGGTGCGTGCGGGCTTGCAGCCTTGCAACTGTTCAGCAATTCAACTGAGAAAGGAACATGACATGAGATAGCTAAGCACTGCAGTACTGCATCTTTTAACAAAATAATCAAAACAAAATAATCAAATACAATAATTTAAATATTTTATAATTATTCATTTTCTTACTAAAGCAACAAATCCAACATTGAATAGAGTTATTTGGTGCCTTAATGCAATGACTTTTAATTTCAAGGACAGCTGTAATTCAAATCCTTAGTGGCCTTACACAAAATATTTATATTTTCATAGTTATCATACATTTCATTCTATACAAAGTTCCAATATTGGAACATTGAAATTCATAATCGACGAATTTCATGATTAATGATAATGCTGATTAAATAGCACATGCAACGTGAAACGTTAATCTCGGTCTCAAGGACTTACGTATTTCATGTCCAGGCAGTGTCATAACTGACGTAAGTAGTCAGACGACAGTATTGGAAGCAACTTCGTCCTTTATTGCATTTTGAATTTATTTACAACTATGTACATTTCTCCAGTTGAGCAGTTGTCTCCCGCTCAGATCACTGCATCATGTTGGCGGTTCTTGGCCTACGCCAGTTATTTCCCTATACTGGTGTTTGGCCATCTCCTCTGCAATGAATTGAATTCCCTCCTTCGCAAGGTTTTCATATTCCACATTCACGTCATATTCAGCCACTTTAACTTCAGACGTGTATCTGCTGTCGAAAATCTGAAAAAGTCAATTAGTAATTGTAAAATCTCAAATATTCCATCAAATTAAGCAACTATTGAAGTGTGTAAATTTTGTCTACAATCCCGGTACCTATGTAAGGCACGAACCGTGACGGTGAAGCATGCATGATTGTCTCAAATACTCAAATAGTGCAGTTATACCCGCCTAGCCAAGTAGCCACCTGGGTAACTGGCATGTTCATATTGTACTTGTAGGTACAAATATAAGTGAAGTACCTGGACCACTAAGAAAGGCACATCATCTTCCTCTGGGCCTGTGAGCACTGACTGGAGCTCCTGATCCACTTGCAACTGGTTGGCATCAGGGGCACCCCTCTTGAGGGCTATCTCCGTTCTTAGGGACTTGTTAACGAATACCAGGGGGGATGTGGAGGAGAAGATGGGGATCGTTAGCCAGCCAAGGTGGGAGAAGGTGTCGTTCTTGTGCTCCAGAACCTGATGTGTAGGTCAGGGGGTTAAATATCCAATGACTATTAAACTGGAATAAACCTTATAAGATGTGTTCGTCTAGGCGTTAATAATAATATTCAATAACTATTAAATCGGAAAAAATGAGAAAGTTTCGATAAAATCGGAATTAAAGAGAGCTTTCAAGCGTGAAACAGGCACAGATTTGGGTCCAAACACAAGGAAATATCTTGAACAGGGAGTAATCCATTGCCTCTGCTAACCTGCACTAAAATGAAGACATCCCCGGAGGGAATGACATGTTTGAAGAAGTGGATCTGGTCCACCCACTTCATCCTGTTCTCCATGCAGAACTGCACTGATTCGTTGTAGAGAAGGTGGTCTGTGAACGCGTAGAGAGAAGCTTTGGTGCACAGTCGCAGGTAAATAAACACGTTGTAGTGGCAGTCAGGCAGGTTCTGAGACGTGGTGAGGGTTTATGGAACTCACATGTACGGCAATCACTTACGATGCATGGAAAATTGTATCATGAAAATCGCTACATCTGCATTTTTTCGTTCAAATAAAAATAGTAAATACAGATGATTCCACCAATGGCAATATATCATTTCTTCTTAATTCTAAATAATCTAACCAACATGACGTATTGATAACTGCTGCATATCAATTCAAAATATCAAAACATACCTTGATACCGAGGACCTTGACACCAAAACCCATCTCAGGACTGTACTCCACGATTTCTGAGGGTTTCATGTCGAGGACAGTTTGGCCTTTGTGCCTCGTTAACTTTTTAACAACTCCTGATGCTGACACAGGGGACGCTTCTTTACCTGGGACATAAACATGATAAAGTAGAGAAAAGAAAAAGGCAGAAATACATATCTTATGAATAAGGACAAATTACAAACCAGAAATGCTGGGGATCCGTCGACATATTTGTCATTTTACCCCCTCACTCACCTCTTTATGGACTTGTAGTCAACTTAAAACTCAACAAAGATAACAAGGGATCCATCAGCAGATTATACACTACCATGTTCAGAGACAATCCAGCAACGAATTCCAGCACCACTACAGGGTGTCACAGGGTGACATACCAGGTTTGTCATCCTTGTACATACCAGGTTTGATGGGTCTGCGGCGGTGAGAGTCGAGTACGAAGAGTTCGGTGTCTGAGAGAGTAGTGTGAGTGTCAGCGTACACACCGTCATGGTAGGAGGGGATGGGGGGCACGGACCCTGACTTGTACAGCACTCTCACTAGCAACCAGGCACCAGGGATCTGGTATGTGTCCTGAGTAGGGTGGGAGTTTGCGGTTATAAGGCCATTTTGAACTAAATCTTAGGCCCACCCGCCCACTGAATCATCTCAGAAATCGAATTTGGTGGAAAAGGGCCAACGCGTTTCAATTGGTGAAACTGAAATCTCCTATATAATTTCGCAACCTCTGTACTATTTTTTTGTACGTAGTAACGTCTTTTGTCCTTTTGTAGACACATTTTGAAGCGTGCACGTGCAGTATGGATATAGGCGCGCGCGTTGCTATGGTTACATAATACATATTATATTGCGCGCGCGTTCATTTCTGTTTAATGCTGTTTTGAATACGTTGCTGCGTAACATTTGATCTGATTGGAATTTTTTGATGCGGTAAAAAGTATTTAGTTGATTTGAATTTTGCAAACGAGGTGCTGCGTAGCAGCGCCGAGTGAGCTGTGTATTTGCAGGCCCTACGGGCCTGCTAGTCTTATATATAAAGTAAATTCACACGTGAATAATGTTTGTCTGTGCGGGCGCACACCATTAAATTTGAGCTTGCCAAGAAAATATCAAGAGAAACAAAGGCAAAAGGGAGAAATGAGGCGCCGTTGCTATGGAAACCAATTTTCGCACGTGCAGATGATAGTCAGTTATTTGAGAGTGCTTTCTATTACGCTAATACTGTTTAATGTTGTGCTGCAGTTTTTGAACATTTGACATTCTTTTTACTTCAAATTCAAGATCTCAAGATGGACAAAACTCGAATAAAGGAGGATAATCCAGATAGATGGTTTCCAAAAAGAACTGCAGTGGAGGTAGGCCGATAATCAATGCTCGGTCGGCGTAAATGTAGTTTTTAAATTAGCCGTAAATATCAATTTAAGGTTTACAAAAGTTCTATTTAACCGGTTCGGATAAATTAGCAGATTACGAAGACCATTCCTGGCCTGGATCAATGTGATCAAAACAAATTTGTCCAATGACAGTAAGTCAGTATGAGAATCACTATCAGTTATCAGAATCAACATCATCTTGCAATCAACACAGAAAAAACGCACATGGTTTAGCACGACTAAGATTGACCGAACTACTTTGCACTCTGCTCCTTCATAAAATTCATTATTTCGTTTAAGTTAATAATTGGATTGCTATATAAGGTTTAATATTCCGTTCTTTTTTCAAAATTTGCGAACGAGGTGGCGCAAAGCGCCGCCGAGTGAGCTATGTTAATGTATCCATTTATATATTATTCTAGCAGGTCCATCATTTACATATTATTTTAGCAGGCCCAACGGGCCTGCTAGTACAACTATAAAAGGGATGTCTCTCGGAGTGGAGTGTTAATTAACCTGTAGAGCTGCAGCTGTGAGAACAGAGCTAGCATCAGGTCCATCCACATGCATTGGTAGTTGCAGAGCACCCTCATTCAGCACCACACTGTCTGACTCATCAGCGGGGGGCTGAGTGGAGCCTCTGATGCAGAAGAGGTTCAGAACACTGTACCCAACACACAACATCTGGCCTGATGATGGGGGGGTTGTAAGGGGTAAAGGGTCTCTGTTCAGTAACTTTGGCATCGGAGATTCCGAAGTATTAACCAAAGTATTACCCGAAGTAGAATTTGAGGTTTATTATGTGGCAAATGGCAAGTTGCCAATTTAACTAATTACCAGATTGTACATGCAGAGAGTACATCTTCAGCACGACCACACTGGTTTTTGGCACGGTTCCAGGAATTTGGACATTGTACTTGTACACAGGGTTATACACGTCACTCTCTAGGACCACACCCGAGGATATCTGGGGTCCCACAGGGTTGAAGGTCTTGTCGAATATCCTGCCAGTTACCCGGGATATCGTCACACAGGACGGCAGGTATCTCGCTCCGTCTGAGAGAGATCTGCGTCAGGATTATAACATTTAAAGCTGGATTTACATATTGACATATTCGAATTGCATCGTAGAGACTGAAACCTAATGAACACCGAACAATAAGGCAAGAATTTCAGAAAATTATACATACCAATGGCAAGGACGATGGTCTTTTGGCTGCCATGAACTTTGAAGTTTGTCTTCGGTTCAACGTGTCGAAATGCCCCTAAAATGAACATCACAGCATAATATTGAATCCAGCACAATCAATTAATACTTCAGCATTGAATTCAAGTTGCTGAAAGCCGCAAACATGGGACAAACATACAAACATACAGGCGTAGATCGAGTTTCGACGACTAGGGAAGTGCTCAACCGAATGCCATTTAAAACCCACCAGTAGGTAGTCGTGGTTGAGGGAGGGTAGCAAACCCCTCAGGGCGGTCTGGAAAAGCAGGAACTTGTTCAGGAGTGTCGTAATACCGGAGTAGGAAGCTACTGTTCGGGATGGAAGGGAAGGTGGTGTCATCACGACCCTGGTCGTAATGATCCAAAACCTGGAAAGTTGTGGGGAGTTGAGTAGAGTTAAATTTAGTAACCCAGTATAGTAGTATTTCAATCAAAAATGTAATGAACAACCACCCATCACCTATTCCCTTCTAAAGTTTCGATATTAAGGCTGGATTCATATCATTCATTTTCAATTAAGCAATAAGGCTGGATTCATTTCAACATAGATCCACGTTCCTCCCCCTCAAAATACCAAGATAACACACTAAGATACCTTGACGAGATCCTGGAAGGTTGGTACTGGAGGTTGGTAGACACCTAACACCCTCTCCTTATCTGAGTATTTACACCAACTCCACCCCACATCGCCTCCTCCCTCCCTAAACACGAACACAAGCAATTCGTCGTTGTGTTGCCATGGCAACTCCAGCGTCTGGTAATCAAAGAAGTAGTGGTTGCTAAGGGTTGTCTGGGAGGGTTGCGAGGGAGGGATGTCGTCAGGAGGACTGGTGTTGAGGATCTCGTTATCTTCGTCTATCTGACAGTGTCTGATGTGAACTGTCACTGAAGCTGCAGGATGGGGCATGTTGTCTGATGCGTTGCTAGGGCGTTGCTTGTTGTTGTGTTGTCGTTGCTGGGACGAGGGGTGTTGTCGTTAGGGCGTGGTGTGTTGTTGCTAGGGCCTGATTGGTTGCTGCCGGGATGTGATATGGCGGGTAATATCAGAGTGTGGTAATGCAGTCCTTTCACACGAGAAGTCTGGCATTGGTTTGGCAGGAGCTGGAAGTGGGGTCGGCAGAACTAAAATTGGTGCAGTTTTCTCTCGAGTGGGCGGCGTTTTTTGTCGAGGGGCGGAGTTTTTCTCTCGAGTGGGCGGAGTTTTTTCCCGAGGGGGCGGAGTTTTTCTCGAGGGGGTGGAGTTTTTCTCGAGGGGGAGGTGGCTCCTCAGTTGGAGTTTTACTTTTAGGAGGAGGGGAGGAGGAGGCATAGGTCGCATTGGAGTGGATGCTTTACGTCGAACAGCCTGTGGAGTGAAACTGAGTTATCAAATGCTTATAATTTAGCTCTACTGCTAATATAGTGATATCTGATCTAAACTTGCCCCATTCACCAGTGATTTTAAGGGAATTTAAAAATTAACATTATCCCTACTTTGACAGGGTCAAAATCTCCGGGAGGGCCGTATGTAGCAACAACTCTGTCAATAGATGAACGTCTCTCAATCTGCGAAGCTATGCAATGTTAACAAGGGTTCAAAATCTAGTTAAAATGCCACGCTCAGATACTTTGGGACGGCACAGGGACAGCAGCAAAGGACAGAAACCAGTAAATGTCACCATGACAGAACCGTTGGGGGTATCTTGTAACGGACAGAAGTAATGACAGAACAACTGAGAAGACAGTGCGTTGTGGAGCTGGGGCAGCAACATAAAAAAGAGCCTAGTGGACGTTTCCACTCACTCACCGTTGGGGGTATCTTGTTCCTGTCCAGAATTAGGGTGTCTGAGAAGACTGCGTTATAGTGAATACATTGACTAGAGTGAACACCTGTAATGATTTGATTTTGTAGGACTGGGAGTGAACACCTGTAATGATAGACTTTTAGTGAACACGTTGAGTGAACAGTGAAAACCTGTGATGGTGTGAGTGTTTTACTTTCAGTGAATCTAGGACTCTTGAACTTGTCGAGTAGACAGGGGACATGGCATCAAGTAAATGTTTTTGAAAGCTTATAATATAAACGAATCCACTTTCTCACACTGATTTAGATCTAACTTTAATCAATGTGTCACCTGAGTCTGAGACTGTAGTTGAGAGACCGTACCCCGTGGTAGAGAGAGGAGACCAGGTCTCCAGAGAAGGGAGGAGTCTTGAGGGGGACACGCCACGCCCCACTGTTCAGATGCCCTTCACTGAACAGACTGAACAAACACCACCCCAACTCCTCTCCTTGCGCCTACAACATAAAGGGTTACAACTACAGGATGTTCCAAAATCGAGTTGTAAAATCGTTCTTCAAGATAAGTAATTAGACTCTGAGACTCTCTGGCTCAGTGTCAACTGCCACTAGAACCATATTTGGGGAAGAATGAATGTGATTTCTTGACGAGAAGAACTAACAGTTTGTACAGAGGCGTAGAGATAGAGGTCGTCGTCAGGGTGTAAGTTAGGCAGAATGTCGTTATACCCCAGGTATGTAAGATGGGAGGAGGGGGACACTACAAACGTGGAGCACTGGGACACAACCTTCTCTTTCCTACGGGAATGGGGTTGTAGAGAAGTGGGTTATTGTTCCAAAATACGTCATGGATAGATCTTTTGGAAACTCTAGAGAGAAATTTTCCATTTTCATATGGAAAGGTCTGTACATAAAATGGGAGCCCGACATTAACCACTAACTTGATAACGGCAATGAGTAAGTTAGCAGATATGTGGAATGTAGGAGTGAGATAGTCTAGGTAGACAGCGATTCCACTGGAAGGCTCGTATGACATTTGGCATGCATCAGCCAGAACGTCTCTGGATACGGTGGCATCTTCGTTCTCCATCTCTCGAATCTGGGAAACAAGGCATTTAGTTAATTCAATCCGATAAGAAAGTCATGAAGCGAGAAATTTTGTAGATAAGTATGAAACAGCTAATTTTGTTAGCTAACGCAGTGATGATGCGACATGCGATTGGTACGAGGTATTTGCGCAGAGCGCGCAAAAATGCTGATTTCTGTAACGATTTAGTCGTTTCATCATACTTTTTGCGTTTGGCGTCAGCTACCATATGATGTCAGAAGATGATTCCACGAAGTGGATACAGATTTGGGACAATGCGCGGCGCGCGGAAAGACACTTTTCTGCGTGCGCCGTACGATTTGTCCCACGTTCAACGAATTTTGAAACTATAACCGATAGCGTTTGGTTTTGCAGTAGAAGATCAAAAATTGCCAACACTTTCGACATAATGTGACAAAGTTGAAATCCGTGTTTTTGCCTTAAGGGTCCTTAATCCTTTCACGGTGTTCTGATAGAAGAAGGTCACTATCTGAGCCTTTTTGGATTCGGAGATGACAAAGACCAAAGTGATGAATGATGACTTCAGGATGACAAAAAGTTTCAAAAAATCCAAATTTGTTCGAGATAATGGCTTATCATGGCTTATCATCTGAACTCTGCCGACGTCAACATGTCATCCTTCAACAACCCCTTCGCCAAAGCATCGGATTCCTCGAAGACCTTCAACCCCTTCTCCGGAGTATCAAGATTCCTGGGCAGTCCTGCGGAGAACCTCTTCCAGCCCCCTTCCCTACACACAGCGAGCAAAACACCAGCCTGCAACATCTTCTACACCAACCACTGGACAGTCCTTTGGAGAACCTCTTTCGGCCCTTTTCCACACCGAGCACCACAACCACGGACGACATCTTCGCAGCTCATTCACCTGCCCCAGCATTCCTCGACAGCCCTGTGGAGAACCTCCTTCAGCCCTCTTCCCCACCGAGCACCACAACCACGGAAAACATCTTCATCGCTCCTGTAGCCGCCTCAGCATTCCTGGACAGCCCTGCAGAGAACATCTTCCACTCCCCCCCCCCACCGAGCACCACAACCACCGACATCTTTGAAGCTCCTGTAGCCGCCTCAGCATTCCTGGACAGCCCTGCAGAAAACTTCTTCCAGCCCCCTCTCCTGTGGAGAACTTATTTGATCAGGCCACTACCTCCTCCTATTTACCTTCTCCCAACCATCCTCTATCATCTTCGACTTCGCTGATTTGGAGGCAATCCCTGACATGAACACAAGAAAGAGGAAACGGAGCAGCCAACGCTGGAGACTACAGAAAAGGAAGCTGAACTCCGGACTCGGTCGTCCTCGACAGCCATGTGGAAAACTAATTTGATCAGCCCAATACTTCCCCCTATTAACGAGAATGACACTGAATACCATGTGTAAAAACGTCTGTTATGGAGGTAGGCACATCACGTGCTGGCGTCAGCTATGATGGTCCCAAGCCAAACGAACGGCTAAAGATGTTCTCCATAGGGAGGAAGGTGATCGTCACAGCATTTGTGAGGACAGGAGAGTCAGTCTTGAGCGAAGAAGCAACGTTGATGGAAGTCATCTGGTCTTCTTGTGCAGTGGTGGAACAGTTGAAGGTTAACGAGAGAGGATTAAAAAGACCCGTTAAATGCTTTTAGGCGCCTGAAGTGATATGTGATATCATTCAGAATATTCGATATATGATTTGATCTTCCAGCCACCAAAAGACTATATCCACCAAAAGACTATATCGGCTTTACGATGATGTGATCCGAAATAAATATACACGAAATTGGTGGCAAGTGCCATATCATCTCGACTTCTGGACCAGATTATAGGTGCAAAAATTTTTACAGGCATCTCAGTTAGGTCATTAATGGAACACATCCCTCTCCATTCAAACCAGAATAACATAATCACGATTTTTTGTCGGTTATGACACTATTTTAATTTTCAGGCTATGTGATACAGCTCTTTCAGTATAAATATTAAAATCATGTCGATATCATGTTTTTACGTTTTTGAACTTACCTACTTTGACTACTGAATCTGAGTGGTTTGAAATTGATTCGGACAAATAAATTTGAAGGAAATTTTAAAATCTTCTTGATCAAGTCATCATGACGTCATCGTGTCATCATTTCGTGAAAATCGGCATAAAAGGATCTTAAAATTTAGAGGATATCCAAATTACTCGTTCTTGTAATTCCCTGGGCCATTCTTCAAAATACAAATTCACAGATCATACCATGTTTAAACGTCTAGTCAGCAGGAATTGTTTGAGCCATTCTCCTTCCAGTTCTACTTCAATAGTTCCATTTTTACGATAACATGCTATTTATTCGTTTCATCATAGTTTTTGCGATCGCACTCAGCTTCTTAGCTTAAATTGTGAACCTCAATCAATAGCCTTTTACTTGTTATAACCAAGCTAGCATATAACCAACCTCTTTTTGAAGGTAGAGGATCTCTCTTTTCCTTTGTAGCCTACCAAGTAGCACTATACTGTCAGCTGTGCTGGGGTTTATGGCTGTCACATTGGATACCTGCAAGATTTGAAAAGGTTACAGCTTTGTAGCTTTACAGAAAAAAAGATCAGGCATATTAAGCTAAGAATGTTTTAGAGAAATTTCTAAATTGGCCCTGAAAATTTTCTGCTCTGCTAGATCACGCATAATAGATTGAAATTAGTCTGCTGAATGTACGAGGTCATATTACCATACCAAAACAGTTACAAACTTAAATTCGTATAATCCAAATATTAGAACAAGTTTGTCATTTGATACTACGTTAAATAGAATGATTCAAACACAATTCAATTCGTTGCGTTTATTCAAAGATCTATCAACAAATAATGTAAGACTCGTGAAATTTAGACTCTTCGTGAAACGACAAAAATGTCTTCACACTTTTGACTTTAAGGGTGAGTATTGAGTCTGTCCTAGAACCTTGTAACAAAGAACAAAAGTACAGAGAGTCATGGAAGGCTCTTTGTCTTTACTCACTCATCACTCGACATAAGATGTTAGCAAGATTCGATTTCAAGTCATTTTACAAATTCATGTTTAATAGTTTGATGATAATTACTGATTTCACGGATCGGGTTGTTAAATAAGAGTCGCATGATTACAATTGATGAATAATTTATTTATTCTCTTTTTTGGCAATCAATTTCGTCGTTCTACGACATCTTCAGGTCTCAAATTTGATTGTAACGTTTAAAACTGTTTTAAAACAGCACTACTTTTTACAATCAAATTTGAACCTGAACGATGCTGAACGACGAAATTGATTGTCATTAAAGAACCACATCGTTTAGTACTTGTACCATCGAGTCAAAAGAGAATAAATAAATTATTCATCAATTGATGATAATTAGTTTACACCTAAACATATTAGATTTTTCACAATAATATTTTTTGTTGGATTCCACCTTGCTGGTTGGAAGACGAGGTTCATAAATCTTTGGTCACTACTTTTGTTCTTTTGGCCTTAGGTATAAACTCTTCGAAAAGACAAAGAATTTTGTCAACTATGGATAGAGAAACGAGAATCGTTACATACCTCGAAACGGCGCTATTTTGAAACAAGAAAGAAAACGTCAGAATTTTCTTATGACTGAATAAAACTTTTGTCTGGGGTTTATTAAGACCCACCATGCACAATGCAGCGAATCTAAACTGTGACGTCCCAGCGAGATGATATAACCTTATTACTGACATGATTTGCATCTCATAAATTCATCAAATATTGCCAACACGGCTAGCTCTATACGATACTTCTATAGCATGAAGAAGAATGTTTCATTTCGCATGTACAGCATCTATTGGACACCATCAGCTACAGTGGATTCTAGGTTTAGTTCTGATTCTGAACTACAAAAGAGACAATAAGAAAACACGTCTGGGTTTTAAAGTTTGAAAATCCAAGATTTGTGGGGCCTAGGTTCCCTAGAGTAGTCTAGAGGGGGCCTTTTGAAGGCTAAAGGGGTCTTGCCCCTTCTTGCACTCTTAGGGGGTGTTATTCCCATGTGCTCATGCGTAGGATATTCGGGAAAGAGGTATTTTACCTTTCCCCGGAAAACCAACATCCAAATCTTGTTGTTTTGGTCCATCTAATCGTTTGGGTCATGGTTAAATAGTGTCTATCATCCGAATTTAATGCAGTAATCGTGTCAATTAACAATTCGGCCTGCGGCCTCATTGTTAATTGCACTGATTAATGCATACAATCCGGATGATAAACCCTTTATTTTCAATCTTGCATTCTTGTTTTGCCCTTATGGCTGCATTGGCATCAAGTGGAGCTGAGAGGAGACGAAAGACCTAAGGAGAAGTCACGCTTATTAATTAATGCTAAATTCTGAAATACATGACCCAAGTTCTCATAAGTCCTATATCTTCACAAGTCCTATGTTTTCACAGGTTCTCTGTTCTCATATTCTTCGTTCTCATATTGTTCTACTGAGGCAAGCACTCGTCCTATTATCATACAGTAAGAGGCTGAACCAGTAGATTGTGAAGCATCATGTTTCCATGGCAACTCAATTATCAAGGAATATGCCTTGCACATTCCATGTATTCATGTATAGTGTATACACTGTATATAGACACATCGGAGTACACTATCGGCACAATGTACATTTCAGAACCGGTGTCTACCAAAACTAATGAATAGGCAATAATGGTTCAATGGTTTTTGCTGTGTGGTGTATTTTTATCATCAATGTATACCTAAAGTATTTGTCCGGTAAATTGTCTGTAGCCTTGTAGGTAACTGCATGATTTTTATGGGGCTATTCAGCCACAAATACTGCATACCCGATGGCACACGACTTGAAATTTCGGAGAAAGTTCGATTCCCGGGAATGTAGAAATTCAACACTTGTTTTACCGGAGCAATGAGCCTAAACAATGCAAATTCCCTAATAATGGATTCATTATTTCAATCTTTTAACATTTTAGTTTGATCCAGCTGATGAGATTTAAAAGGGCATAAGTAGGTATTAGGTAGGTACCTACTTGGTAAGTTAGATAGGTAAGTAGGCACCTAATAAACACGATATCCAAAATTTAAAACTATGGACTGGTAGACAATCATCAAATCACTACCCACCTTCCTACATAAACTTACCACCAACATAAGTAAAAACTTAGGAAGGTACTCAGGTACCTACTCAGGTACTTACTCAGGTACCGATGCAAATCTTTATTATAAGGAACAGTAATTGAGTCAGTCAATCATCTTGAAACTGAAGAAATATCTAATCCCATGTGAGATAATAACTCCCAAGCAGCTACCTGTCTCGAGTAACTTGGTCTGGTAACTCCCTCCCCGGCAGTGCGAGGTGATTGCCTGGTAACGGGACTGGTGGCTACCATGGTTACCATGCGCGGTGTCAGGGGCGGTGCCCCTGATGGGGGTGGTGTCAGGAGGGGCGTGTTCACTGGTATGGCAGGCAGGGTTATCACAGTGCTCGGTTTTATGGGAGCCAGTCTACCGCCGGGCGGGGCTGTGCTGGCCTTCATGGGCAGGAAATCCAGATCACCACTCTCAATCTGAAAATGAGGAGGAGATTGTGGAAAATGCATCATAAACCCATGATAAAGTTATTTCAAAACATTGAATTTGGTCAGTTTGAAAGTTTGAAGGGATCATGAACTGTGCATCTATTTTTCGTGAACCAAGCTAACTTTTAAGAGGTAGATTGAATTTGATTTGAAGTCCTTGTGTACTCTGATCTGATAAACACAACCCCATTGCTCGATTGACAATAATACGTCCTACAGGCTACAATAGACACTTGTCAGCTACTGACCTTATCTAACAAGTTGATATTCGCAGTAATTTCATCATTGATATAGTTGACAGCATTTCTCAAGTCGTACAGTTCTTCCAACAGCTCCTCAGTGCCAGATATCTGCGGATATGCTTTGAGAATTTACTTCGGGATCATTCACATATTACATATTCTGAGGCACTCAAGGTGTGGAAGCTGCTGGGCCCTCTTTTCGCTTCGAAAATACAAATTAACATACAGAACTCTAGAAGAACTCTAGTTAAGGCAACAGAACTCTAGCAGGCAACAAACCTCAATTGAGGACACTTTTTGATATGCTTGAATAGATTCATAGCGCCTGTTCTTTTCATTAAACGTGGATTCAAGGTCTTTGACCTCAGATTTGAGTTCAGAAATTCGATGCAGGTAATCGTTCCTCATCTCATTTGCTTTTTTACCTGCAAAATTTTTACTTGGATACAATAAATGATTCTATGATTATAGTATGACATAGGTACAGTATATTGTAATATGCATTAATAACTGTAAAGCTGTTGGTGAGTAGATATTACTAGGCAAGAAGGTAGGTTGAATTTAACATAAACTCATGAAACAACTGAGGTGAAAAAATATCTCAGTATGTCGCCATACACAAAAATTGAATACCCATTTGAAATTAACAACTCATTCAAACAAACATTTTGATATAACCTACCTACTTACCTAATGCCAGAAATTTCTTATTGCAAACAGAAATGAAATGGTAAAATGATCATTGATCACCAGTCATCCTTATCAAATTGAATGAATACATACAATCAACTTGTTTCTGAGATTTGAACTGCTGCACTTTATCAACAACTGCATAAACTTCTGGATCAACAACATTCATCTTTTGCTCTAGACTTCGCTTCAATCTATTGGTAGCTTCTGCTATAGTTAACTGGAAACAAAAAGGTGATCAGATCTATTGATGATTTTCATAGCTTTTATCGATAAATTCAATCATCCCAACATGATTTATTCAACACCAATAGTTATAAATAATAAATATAATGTTTAAAATTTGTGAACAAGGTGCTGTGTAGCAGTGCCAAGTGAGCTGTGTATTAGCAGGCCATTAAAGTAGCACCTGGTGGGTTGATAAGATATGTGATTTATTCTTTTGGCTCATGAAATGTGTCCACATTGAGGGAAGGGGCTACATCTGGGATGGTTTGGAGGGGTCCGACATAATTATTAATTTTGTGGATTCCATTTAAGGGTAGCCCCTTAAGCTGTGATCTAACAACAAAATCGATACTTTTCCTCATATTATAACCCATATGCACATCCAGCATTTAATGAAGGGATTGATAAAGATCTGCATTTTTACAATGCCAGCAATTTACTTTTCATAGAATTTCAGTTGAAATTACAGTGTTTTAGCATGTGTTTACTTCGAATCTATCTGAAATCTGTGTGCACACAAACATAATTTCAGATATCTTTTGATTTCCCTATAAAATATCTATAATTGGTAATTACCTTGCCAATACCATCTTCTGGGAGATTCGCATCAGGATTTTCAGGTGTCCGACCTAATTGACAAAATAATTGTCTGTGCTTTAAGTATCTGGTGACAGTGGGAAAAGCAATAGAACACTTTCTGCAATGATAAACGCTCTCCATATAATAACATCATCGTTTGTCTAATTAGTGCCAAATTTGATAGACACTTTATATCCTACAGACATCCTGAGTGAGTGCAGATCATAATATAAGACAATAGACTGTAATATAAGTGTTATTGCTCTACCTATTGGAATACATATTTGTAGAACAATTAATACAGTCTTATTTGTAAAAGTCAAGCCACAAAACTCTCAAACAGCCCCATCTGTATTCCTTGATAATATATATACATATACCCGCAGCCTCTAGGGCTGAATTTCATATCGCACGCGCATGCGCGTGCGATATGAAAATATATCCCTCGAGGGCGCTAGCCCGAGTGGGATATATATCGTATAGCACGCAGGGCTCGAAGAGCCCGAGTGCTATACGAAATTCAGCCCATGAGGCGAGGAGTATATGGTATATATCCACTCGCGTGAGCTTTTTGGGAGAATGGCATATCTAAGATGAAAAAAGTTGAATGTTCAAGTAAATCCTCGAAGATTTGAACACACAGGAAGGTTTTGCAACAATAATATTGAGTTTTTTCTCTAATTAACAAAAATTTAATTTTTTCACAAATGCAATACAAACACGATTAAGCACCGTAAGTATTTGATCGAAGGGGTTGGCAAAGCTTATGTAGAAGTTATGAGCCCGAGGGCCCGAAGGGCCCGAGGGCGAAAATTTTAAAGGCGAATCGAATCAAAGCATGGATCAATCGAAGGATTATTGGCAAAAAATGTGGTTAGATGCTGTTAATTAAACTTAAAACACTTCTAGTTTAGCAATCTTGGAAAAATAAACAATAATTGGAAAAACAAAAAAAGGGGAAAATGGTAGCATGTCACTTTGTGAAACGCATCAGTTACAGCAGAACTTGAAAAGAGATACAAAACGATGAGAGAAAATGGGTTAAAATGAGCGTATTTACATTTGGTGAAACTCTGCAGCACTGTTATAATAGACAAATGAGAATGACGTAATTACCATGGTTGAATATGGTAAGTCAATAGAATGAAGTGTCCCTCAAAATTTTTCTCATGAGAAGTTGCACAATGTATCAGAGTGTCGCGGTAATTAGGCGGCATTCATTTTACATCGTATCCGCTGTGTGTGAGAAAAAATAATGCACCATTGTTACTAATGATAATGACGTATTGCTCTCACTCACCTCTTGCTATTTCTGAAGAATGTGTAACCATGACAACATGGCAATGCAATTAATGATCAACACAAATGCAAATTCCTAATTTTATTTCATGATATTGTATTTCATTCTCTCGTTTTTGATTTTGTATCTTTTTACTTCTCTTTCTCGGAATGATTGCTTTTACAGAATTTTACAGAATTGCTGCTATCACTGCTATCATTGCTATCACTGCTATCACTGCAGTTCACTGTTTTCTCTGCTTTTTGACTCGACTTTTGTCTACTGTTGGCCACATATTTTGCTGAATATTTATTAATTCTATTTCGAAGTTGAACTACTTCTCATAATTTCATGATTCAGTAAGCTGCTGAACAATGATGAATGTCAGTTTCAGTGTTTTGACTCTTAACTTTCCATCGCCTCAATGTTTTTGTCGATAATCAACTCCACAAAAATCATTCTATTTGCCATTTTTGCCTCATGATCGATATTTTGCTGCTAAAATTGTTGTTGTGGACACTTTCAATGATCTCAGCCAGTTTGGCACCAAAAAATATTTTCTTCCAAGAGGCGGGCTATATTGCAACCGGGCGTAGAACTGCTCTCGCGGGCCGGGCTATATCCGGTGGGTATATCAAATTTAGCGTGCAGATATTTTACCGGGCCGCGCGCGCCCGCTACCTAAAATGTCTTCAAAAAGCGCACGCGAGTGGATATAATTGTATAATAATAATTTTGGGATCAATGTAATAAATGCCTTCATCAGCATCTAGTCAGATCCAAATAAAGCTCCTGGATGTTACCCTACCCCGCGAACAAACATGGCTAGGGACACAATACTTTATCTATATTACGCTGTTACGGATTTTTCACGCACAAGCGTACCTTTTCAGGACTATCGGCGGATATTCATCTGCCCAGCCAGGACTGTGGAGCAGAGGAAGGCTCAGAAAGAAATAGTGGATCAGTTAACGAAGATGAGGACTGATAACCCTGGACAGCAATAACGCATCAGAGGTGATCAAGTTGTTCTTTGTGAATGGTGAAGACGTAGTACCCAGAGACTTTCTGGAACTGATTGTTCTTTTTGACAGGCCAGGGGCTGGTGTAATTAGGGATCGTTCACATATTACGTAATCAATTATTGGGCATTTCTTACCCCCTCCCCCCCCCCTCCGTAATTGAAGGTAATCATGGCCAAACCCCCCCCCTCTTTTTGGGAAAATATTACGTAATCATGGCCCAAACCCCCCCCTTCCATATTTTTGACATCACCAAAAGCTATAAAAAATTATACCAGTATAGTGTGTTTCAATTCAATCATCAACATCATGGACATAAAGATGACATTCAAAGCTCCTTTTGCCTACGAGATCCCGCCTATGACAGCTCCTCTGACAGTGAGATGGACGCCTCTTCCTCCAACACATCTTCTTCATCCTCCTCTACCTCCAGCTCATCATCCTCCTCCTCCTCCTCTACACCTGAGGCCCCCAGTTCCACTAAAGAGTCGGAAATCCACGTCAACCTCCTTCAAAACCGACAGAACTGACGATCAGTATCCAAAGCCGACAGAACCCAAGATTCAGATCAGAGTCCCTAGCCCCCAAGTGCCAGATCAGAGTCTGGCAACAGACACTTCACAGACAACTGCAGCTTCCTACACCTTCATCAAAAGATTGGTTCCTGGATAATGGAGCTGCAGACGTACGTCAAGACCTGCTCTGGCATCAACTCTAGAGCTCTAGGGAAAGAAAGGCCTCTGATCAACTTCAAGCAAAGAGCAGCAAACCTTACACGTGACAGAGAGGCACTGAAGAGTTCCACGAATAGAAACATGTCTCCCATACGAGCAGCACTAAAGGAACTTTACATTCTCAAACATATTGAGTAGATTTTGTTTCTGACGGAAATATTTATCTTAATATTATATCTTTTGAGTGAGATTATATTCTATAATGCATAATAGATTCATACTATTTCAATCATTAAATTATGAAATTTTGACAATTTTTTCTGCAAATGTTAAATTTGTGGTAATAAAAATTGTGAAATCCTTAAAATTTTCATGAAAATTCTTCAAAATTTTGATGAAAATTCTTAAACGTTTCATGTGAAAATCCTTGAAATTTTCATGAAAATTTAGATAATTTGATTACGTAATCATTCGCCAAACCCCCTCCCCCCCTCGTATAATCAAACGGAATATGATCATCGGATCATCCGCTAGTGCCAGCCGCAAAACTTGATGATGCGATAAGCACCGCGCGCTGAATTCACACGAAGGTCTGTCTTGCCAGACGTTGTCTGCCCCAATTTTTTTTTCCGGGGCGCGTGCGCGCTTCGCGCGCGCGAGGCGGCCAGGCAACGCCTGGCAACACGAGGGTTGGGTAACATCCTACGCTACGAACCTGCGCCCTATTCTATTGCCAGACGTTGCGCCTGGCCCCCTCGCGCGCGCCCTGAGTAGGATCACTCGCAGAGTCGGGAAAAAATATGGGACAGGCAACTATTCTACACGTACAGTTTGCTAAACACGTATATCTTTGTGTGGCTCGCGCGGTGGCCGGTGCGCTTCCCGTAGGGGAGCTGAAGCGCGCGGCGCGTACACACACCTATGCGGGCTTAGGAAACGTACAGTGGGCCGTCGTTTCTCCTCAGAAACGAAATTTATGTTATTCTTATTGTTAAAAAATTTCAGTTGAATTGATTTCATACCCTTATCTTATTATCATTGTATTTTCTCACTGTGTTGATTGTAAAAAGTCATGTATTGATAATCGTCAGACTGTTAGAAGTATTTTGACTTCAGATATTTTGACTTCAGATATATTTTTTAATATTATCGTTTCTTAATCAGTGTAATTGTGATACACCGCTCATTACAAATGTTGGGTGCTTTCTCAACCTGTATTTTATTATATTTGACTCTCTTCCATCTTCGGAGATTTTTACCACGTTTATTTATGAATGAGTAATGCCGTAATGGCACCTGGATGCCCATTAGTTGATCATTTATCACCTAATTCTTATTGAATCTATTGCTGTTGTACCAAGGGTGGTACCCAAGTACCCACAAGTATTTCCTGTAGCCGCAACAAAATCCAATTACCGTGATCAATTGCAATACATTTTCCTTTTTAGTTTTTTATTCCTGCTTGGTTTGTTTTGTAATGGGTGTTTTAATTAAATAGTATTTCACTATAATGGTTATGCAGCTTGTTAGGATATCCTGACTTTACTTTATTTTATTATTTCAGTTTTTAAATTATTATATCAGTATATTATGTTCATATTAATTTAATCTAAATCACAATTGTCATATGACCAGAAAGAATTCAACTGTTCAAATTATGGTGTAATGTGCTACTAAATATAAACTTATTTGTTTTATTAACTTATTTGTTTTATTAATTAACTGTTTATGATTGTTTTTAACAATGCTTAGTGGGCACCTGAGTTGAATGGTGCGTAAGAATGTTACCAGTGTCATTTATATATTGTTTGGGTAAATTGTGATGGTTAAATACCATTACCCTTTTTTATTATTATTATTTGTGGTATCTATTGTTCTTGATTTTTGTTTTTGTGAAGACTGAAGAGTGATGGTTAAATCGAATGAATGATATTCCAATGGGGATTATTAAAAGGGTGAATTGCATACTTAATCATGATAGAACTTTCATAATTACTTGGCTTCTTGTTTATACTTTAAAAAGGGACTTACATATTGTTGAACTTGATTGCTTATAGCATTGACTGAGGGGGACCCCATAGTGAAACACTAAAAATGCAATAATGGATTCAAATCAGATCTACTTTTCACCACTGATTTACTGCCAGTTTCGAGAATACAACATTTAAAATGATTATATTATCTCTCGTCTTCAGAAAACTCCATTATATGGTGATAAGCACCTTCCTCAAATTTGATTGTATAAATTAGTGTTGTAAAGTTTAAAAAGAAGAAGAAGAAGAAGATATTGTTATCTTAGAATCTATTTATCTTTAAATGTATCAACAATATGTCAACAAATAAATCCATTACTTTACAAATTTTGGTTTAGATACAAATGCTTTAATATTATCAACTGAGTTCTGCATACAATTAGTATAATCAAAATACCTAAATATACAACTATAGATGGCACTAGATACTTAGGTACGTGATGTAGGTATTAGTATTGTTCAATGTCAGTACACTACCTGGTAAATTTCCTTGAAAATCATCTCAAATGCTATGTGAAATCTTTCATATCTTTGAGGTAAAATGGTTTTGAAATCTTTCTGCTATGTCATTACCATAGTAGGAATACATATTCTAGTCATTAATACTGGCATTTTTGATAATGTTCATACTGAACTGGGGTATGAAATGTATGCAGAAAGAATTGAATCTATCCCTGGAATACCTATTGCAATGCCCTTAAATGCTTTGGTTAATTTTGGATATTTGGCAATTGGGATTTTTTGGCTGAGAGTATTTAATCAAAGGAAGGATACCTATGGTGAATCATTTTCATGGTATAGCATGATATACTGCTTCATTCAGCTGACACGTATTGTGACACAATCTCAGAGATCTGCAGTACTTGATCAGTGGATAACCACCACGATCTTTAGTCATGTTCTGATTTGGATCTCAAGTAATCATTCTACAGGTACTATAGCAAATTTATTACATTCTATTGGCAACAGGACCATTGTCTTTCTGTCTCTGTTAAGCTATTCTTCTAGTTTACTTTCACCCTTGGGTTTTGATGTGTCACTTGTTATACATATCATTGGGGCTGTGGTGTCTGCAATTGAAATTCAATCAGTAAAAGGCAACAGTGATACACGAAATTCTTTTATCAAAGCCATAATTTGCTGCCTTGGTTTTATTGTACTCAAGCTTGCAGATTTGCCTCTTAAAGAGATGTGGACACCAAATTGCATTTCTGGCCACTTTTTATCTAAAATATGTGACATTGGTCAGATTCATTATACTGCACAGTTCTCATACTTTCTTAATTATGCATCACAAGGAAAGAAAAGTTCTTGATTGGCAACTCAGCATCTAGGCTTATGAACCTTCAAGTTTCAACAGCATTTGAATGTATAGACTACCTACTGATAGACAATATCTTTGCATTTCAATTACCTCCATCAACCATTGCTATAACAAGCTCTGTAGGTTGTATGTTATATGGGATTCATCAGTATCTGAAAGATATGAACTGTTATTGGTGAGTAAACAGATCTTAGTTGATCATTTAAAACCTTCTTTGCTTTGAACACATATCAATTTTGTATAGATGATTTTATCCCTTGTTATAAACTATATATTATCTTTTAGAAATAGATGTCTTGAAGAAACCATTCTTTATTGTGTGGAAATTTTCATTTAAGTTATATAAGTACATTATAGTTTTATTCAGTACATATATTACTAACTTGGTAACTTGCCTATTTATAATGGTAGCTGTATTAATTATGGTCAGGTGTAAGTGTTGTTATGCTACAATTTAACAAAGCATGATATTTCTATTGATTGGTAATTAACTCATCACTGTAAAATGCTTTGATTTAGTTGCTGTAAAATATAAATCTATTGTTGCACTAAAAATTTATTGTCTTATTAGTTGTTGAACTTGATTGCTTATAGCATTGACTAGCAAAGCACTATAATTGCAAAATGGATTAAAATCAAAACTACTTTACACTGCTAGCTTTACTGCCAGTCTAGAGAATAAAACATTGAAAATGGGTATATCATTTCTTGTCTTCAGAAAAACTAGGTATATTGTGTTGTAAGGTTTTGGCTCTACCCAGGAATGACACCAGTTTATTGAGGAATAAAACAAAAAACTTAAACCTATTTGAATTAAAAAGAAATCTTTCTTCAATACATCAATCTGCATCAATCAAACTTAATAAACCCTTTTCAAAATGCCACCTTTGTTTTTAATTTTGAATAGCAATTGATGGAAATTTCTAAAATATACCCAATTTGACTTTAGGTGGAATCTTCCATGGCTCCAAAAAGACCCAAAGATACCAATGATTTGAAGAAGCTCAGTCAATTGAATGTTGGGGACTCTCGAGTCAATGTCATTGCAGCTACCTTTTCATGTAGTGTAGTCTCAAGAACCAAAGGTATGTATCTTTTTACACCTCAGTAGATAATGCAGTACTCTTATTCTTGAATTGTGTGCCACACTCAATTGATCCCCTACTAATATTCGTTAAATGCAATTACTCTGCCATGTGACTTGTGCCATACCTATTAATTAATTTGGAGTATTTGGTCCAAGATAACTTTATTATCTTTACACAATGTATAAATCATTTTTATGTATATATTATTTTTATGGAAAGTTGGATGGAGCCCAAAAATCATGATATTTGGTGAGCAAGGTGATCAATTTGCTGAAACTTGAAACTTCAATCGCAATGTAATTAAGCTTACATGATTTATAATTATGCTTGCCACCTTGGAATTCTAATAAAACTCCACCACAGGATCACAGCCTTGCTTTAGAGTTGAAATCATTGATGATAGCTCACCTGATATTGTAACCTGTCTGATGTTTGCACATGATGTTGAGTTATTGCCAGACATCAATATGTTTAAACAGCCCAGTATTGTGAGATTGAGGCGATTCAATGTGGAAGGATTCAGTGGAAAAATGCAACTTCAAATATCACCTGGATTTTCTTGGGCATTCTTTGATAAAGACTCAGCAAGCTTTATACCCCAGCATAAAAGTCATGAAAACACAGCAAAAACCCTCACTGAATATGAAAAACATAGAATATTATCTCTTAGACAGTGGATGGAATCTGAAGATTTTAGAACCACCATCTTTCAAAAAGGTCAATGTTTCAATAATGTTGATGAAAACAGAAGAAAATTCAGATATCATGATGGTTCTATGTCTTTTTCTCGCATAGAGAAAGACCTGTTTTTCGATATCATAGGTAGGGTGATTGCTAAAAGGAAATATACAAATGCTTTTGTTTTCCGTTGTGTGGATGGGACAAAACCACCATTTGAGACACGTAAATTAAATTCTCTGCACATGGAAACCACTTTGTCACAACTTGCAATGGCACAATTATTCGATTACTATTTGGACATATCTGTTTATGATTCTCACTTTTTAACTGCCCAAGCAGTGAAACTGGGAGACTATGTTTTGTTCAAGAACGCTCACTGCTACATTCATACACCAAGTGGTTTGCCTGAACTTGCTGTGCATAGTGGAACCGAATTTGGTCGGGGATTGAGAATAAATATCGATACACATATCCAGCTGCCAACAATAAAAGAAGCTGTGGATGCTATTCCACTGCTTTCATCATCCGGCCCAGTTTTAATAGATGTTGATTATTTCCCTTTCAATCCAGCACTACCAACGATAACTGAAATTGATTACCCTGACCTACCTCTTTCAGCTGTTAAGGATATTATTAATTCAGGTAAGCAGAAATACCTTTACCGAGTGAGAGTTTTTGTAGATGCGTATTCACCAGATAACTTACCCTCTTTTATTGTTAGTGTATGTACTTCATGCCAGACATTTTGTCTACCTAGTGCTTCACAATGCATGAGTTGTGATTCTCTGGAACTTCATCCTGAACTCTTCTTTACTCTCCATGTAAGGGATCAGCATGATGAGACTTTCAGGAATCTGCAGTGTGTTGCTGGAAATGCTAGAAAGTTACTGAGGATTGGAGAAAGCACCGAATTGGTCACTAAAGACTTTGAAGCAGTTGAGCAGCTCATACATAATTGGTGTGAGTTTCATATTGTTTTAGGAGAGGAAAAAACACTTGCTGTGATGCACACTTCCATCATAGATCAATCAAAAATATGAAAATGGCTCATTCATTTCAGAGTTGTATTCAAAGTAATTAATAATTCATTATGTAAAGTTCTTATTAAATATGCTGGTTCCCATATCAACATCGTATCAAATTGGTCATCCCCGAAGTGAAATTTGGTCATCCATTTTTTGAATTTTTTTCGGTAAAAAAATATTGATTTTTAAGCTTTAAAACTCAATGGTATTCAGGAAATTTTGATCGAAGATTGTAGACAAATAGATTATGTTATAATCAACAATGATTCATTATGTTAGTTTCTACAAGGTTGGCTGACATGGGCATAGGTCATAGGTAATAAATTACCTGTGGGCGAACTTCGACATGTTAGAACAAAAGAGCTAGTATCAAAACAACACTGTGAAGTTTTTTCGTGGTTCATGTGCTTGATAAATTTATTCCCATACTATACAATTGAGAACATTCCAATTCCCCCCATATCAGCGTATCTATCCGGTCCCAGCCAAGTAAGATCTTATTATCCCTCAATTATACCCCACACGCGAAAAATAAGCGGTTATTTTCAACAATTTGACAGTGCACAAAAAGTTGATGGCGTCATTGCGACTGCCTATTTATTCTGAGCGTATATTATGTGATATCATGATGCCTCTGCGCTCAAGAGCTCAAGGATGACCAAAATCATAGAGATACATTATGATCAAATCTAATTAGCTTGCCAACGTTAATATATGATTTTCTGGCTCTACGGAGGTGAGAATCGCAAATCTCACCTCCAGAACCCCAAAAAAGTATCACTTACATAGATCAAAGTAGAAAATATATAGCGTTTGGAAATCACATTCCTGGTCATCCAGCAGAGCTTTGTATCCGTAATAGTATCTGCTGCAGCTTTAATAAATTGATAGCTGTTCTGTTTAACCTTTTACCGTCACTAATTCAATACATTAGAATGCTATAATGATGTAAATCTTATCCGCCTACTGTTCGTACTTACCTATATATCTTTCATTATAATAGCTGAGAGCAATGCTTCTATGTTTTCAACGTATTTCGAAAGCGCGATAAAAGAATTGTATAGGGATTTCGCTGTCCTATTTAGTCATTGAAAATTAAGAAAACCAAGCAGCAAATTTTTAATTAAGTAATTAAGTCATGACGTTTTGGTCATCCCCATATGGTCATCCGTTCTCAATGATATTGATAAGAATTGTGGTTTATTCAAAATTAACAAGCCATGAGACCTTGCCATATTTTGTGTCATCGAACTGTTATGAAAGTATGAACTGTAATGCAGTTTAAATGCAATCATTTTCGGCCGATTTCTCAACCCCTCCCCTCATCTTCATAGCCTTTGTTCTCAGTGCTGATCAATTTTCTTTTCGAAATAATTGTTTTTATATTTATTAAGTTATTAGCGTTTGCCCGCGAAGATTCGCGGAAACAATCAACCTGATACCTTTGGTTTATCTTGTATCCAGCAGCCAACAGCTACTTGCTTCATGACCTCATCTTGGAATTTGATAAGTAATTGGATCACCATTACCGCTTACCGAGGATTACAGATATTCGCGGAAATGCACTGCACAACATACTTTGTAATTTGAGATCACCTATATAGTATTGCCTTTCCATAGCATATATTAGCATTAGTAAACGCATGATATTTATTATGCAAATAACTAATCAACGGATGGTCCAATTCAAATTTTCCTTAAATAGTAATAAGCCCCTTAATTGAGAGAAGATTTTCCCGAAAAAAACGATCAAAAATATCAAATGCACTTCTTAAATAGTCATTTTACACAGACAGACAGACAGATGCACGAACACTCTGAAATTATTAATATAGATTATCTTGTTTTTAATATATCAATAAAGCCATAACTACAAGATTTGATTTTTTAATTTCAAATTTATCGTATCTTACACATTTTTGAATATCGACATCAAATTTTGAATCGAAATATTATAAGTATTGCTGAGTGCTGACTGCTGCATGTAACATTTTACTATTTTAGATATTATTGTTTTTAAATTATTGATAATTACCATTTATGTTATATGTCATGGTGTAACAAAAGAAGCAGTCAAATAGTAGCAGTAATACTGAAATGGGACAACGGATATTGCAAATTTTGTATATCTAACATGTAACAGTTACTGTATCTAATAACCTTAACAGTTAACATGTTCTTTGTTTATTATGTCCTAATATAACTTTTGGTTTTTCAATTGCAGTTTTTCATTGCTACCTACAATAATAAGTTGGTACTTGGTATGTATGTATGTATCATTGTTTTCTTAAGTTTTCCTTGCTTAAATAGCCCATGGAGAGTGGAAATGTTAATAAAGTTTTGGAGAAAGGATGAATGTTTATTACGATTGATCATACAATTTCTAACTTGTAATTGCTGTCTAAGTCACATGCTAGAGATGACAATAACTACCTGCAATTTATTGAAATATTTATTCTTTTCAGATTATCCCATTATCATTCATTAACATTTAGTTAATTTTATGAAAGGATTCAATCATTAGATTACAATTAATATCGATCAATGTATTGTATCAATTAATTATAGGCATGTTCGAAAAATCGGTGAGAAGATTGCTTCACATCTATGGTGACGGTCCAGATCAAGTCACACCTTCCACTATTGTAACAATCTATCAACGGATCTTTGGTTCTTTGCCAAGTGGTTGTATTCCAGAACCGAAATGCCAATCTGATGATGTTACCAATTTGTCTCAGCTACTTCAATGCCTCCAAGATGATATTCTAAATATAGATCTCAGTCATATTGATCCAGTTAAAGTAGCTCATGGCGATCCAATTTCAGGTTTTTCAACATGATTATCATGAGCCATCAATCTGTGCAAATTTTTAGCTTACAAAATAATCAGCTGAACTTCATGTACCTCTCCTTATACAAAATGTTATGATTTATTGTGTTTAAACGACATTATGGCCTTGTGAGGAATTAGTCGAGTTAAACAATGTCGTTTGCACACAATACATGAGTAAATTATGTTAAATCCCATATTTCTAAAATCTATATCATTCAGTGATTATCATCTATGACATTTCATGTATTTTCAAAATCTATCCAATTTAACAATAATTATACTTCAGTTGAATATCTACTGGAAATTCTTGCTGGATATGTTGAATACATTCTGGAAGCAGATGCACAAAATAGTCAGAATGTATCAGTGGCTTCAGATGATAATATGGAATCTCCTGTTGAACTGAACAGAACATTCACACCAACGAAAGAAATCCTTGCAGAATCGCCAATTAAATCAATATTAAATTCTGAACTATCTGAGGTAGATTCAGAAATTAAAAACACGTCAGCATTTATAGAAGGGTATAAACTTGGAATGGCAGCTACTCTTGGATCAGATTCAGAGCTTTACTCAACCAATCAAGATGAGCCATCATTGATAGAAAAACTCAACCAGCTTCCCAACTTGACAGAGGCCTTGAAGAATAATGGTGTCGATGTACCTGATTATGCTGAGTCATTGTCTTCTGTTGGAATGGCTGGTATTCCTCCTGTGACTTCTCCTACCAGAGTAGATAACACCGACGAGTTACTTGCCGAGTCCATGTCAGACATAGGAGAATGTGTAGCTCAGTCCACTCCCTTCCCTGCACAAATCAGAGAAACATCTCCAGCTGGTACTCAAACAGACTTCCAGATCAAGAAAAACGTGAATGAATTCAAAACTCCAGAAAAGAAAGTAGACGAAAGTATCAAAAATAGACTTCTCTATTTGTTGGAGCAAAGTGGGAACACTAAAACTAGGAAAAGACATGTCCGTTTTGATCTCCCTGATTCACCCTCTGATAGACATAATCCTGAATATTTGCTTGAGAAGCAAAAGTTTGAATATGAACTCGAAAAACGAATCTTGGAAGAAGAGCTTAAAGAAAAAATGGACCAATTAGTTCTAGAGAAGAAAAAACTTCGTGATATCACCATCAAGAAGACTACTCCAAAAGCACCAAAAAAGACAACACCTAAGAAAACGCCTGGCAGCAAAAAGAAAACACCTCGAACGAAACCCCCAGCACTTAACTATCCAAAGACCCCAGATACCAAGAATGCTGTCATTGAGGATTATCTTCTGCCACAAATGTTGGAAAGCTTTCCGTACCTCCATGTTTCTCCACAAACTGCTCGAGTTCTGTGGAACAAGCAAGTAAAGCAGATAAATGCTCTAACGCAAGTTGACAGTAACAAGACTAAGCTGATCAAGAAGCACCTGGAAGAGGAGGAGAAGAGGCAAGAGCTGCTGTTAAATCTCATGAAAAAGGAGTTGGATTTTGTCACACGGTTTAGCAATGAGAAGGCTATTAAGGATGAAAAACGGATGCTAAAAGCCAAGCTTCTTGGTAAGCAACATTATCAATAGGTGCTGCATGTATGTGAAAACATTTGCATGGTTCTATTCCTGCATTCCTATTTCTGTGTATGAAAACATTGGCTTACTATTAGTTATTTTAATAAAGTATGGTGTTGAATGTCCTCCATAATTGTGCAAATTCTTAGATTTAATGTCAACTTTTCATTACTTAGATTGGCATAATTAAACATATCATTTGAAATATAAATCACTTTTTTAACATTATATGATCTGCAGTCATATTCCCATGAATGTATCCCTTGTCCCCTATAGAATCTAAAGTATCACTCATACTCAGAGAAGAAGCTGACCACGGCTCGGGTAAGGAAGTACCACCAGGATTACTGTAAAAGGACAAAAGCTAGGATGTGCAACAAGGGATACAGAGAGGAAGTCAAGTTCAAACAGCTTTTCGAAAAAGGTAAATTGAGTTGTGATAATCGAGTTGAGTTGTTACATGTAATAAATGACATGGTACATGACAGTCAAATCACCACTTGTCACTTGAAATGCATAGTTTCAGTTGTATGTATCAATAGGTAGTCTGCTGTGTAGAGATGCTTGTTTAATAAAAGTTAAAACCTCAATCGCTTACCAGGTTTGAAAATTCAAAAAGAAAATCTTCTTGAGTCCAGAAAACAAACTCGAGAAAAGACTGAAATGCAAAGAAAGACCACATGAAAAGAATATGAAAGAACTTGAGAAGGTAAAATTCAGTAATTTAGCTTTTTGGGTATTCTGTGCCTAAAATGTTGAACCCTACAGTACATCCAATTCAACATCACTCATTTACGGAACAGTATCAGTTTTGTTGATATTTTGTCTCGACTCAAAATATGAAAGCTATTGCTTCATATTCATATTTTCACATGCTGAACAATAGTAAAGTTTCTTTCATAGCTCTCTGGTAAAAGATCATAGACATTCACTAGTAATTCCCTTCCTAATATTATAACAAGCTCCAAAGTGATATTACCAGATCATTAACTCTTCATTACTGTTACGTTGCTATGGTAACCGACTCTGGTGAAGATATTCGATCACTTTATCTGTCTTGTAGCTGTGAAAATGGTGAATCAATGATGAGTCAATTTATATGATGATATTCTGTTTTCGAAACTGAGCAATATCTTGCATCCGTATATCGTCGACTATGCTCTTTAGTCTTTATCCGACATACTTACATATTGAATGAACCCCAATGAAAATATTGTATGTAAATCATAATGTTTTTCAGTACTACGTTGATCAATTTGAGTTGATGTCAGCTGAGTTAGAGAAAAATCAAGCTCAGAAAGGGATATTGGCTGAAGAGAAAAGGGGAAAGTTGAACAAACAGAAGCAAGAACAGGTTTGATACAATACTGTATTTTCAAAACTTTGAATAGGAATATATAGAATTGATCCAGCCATTTGTTTGGCTGTGAATCTATTCTCGCGATGTGTGAAGTAGGGACAGTTTCTCTTTTTCTGATATTAAGAATCTAAGTTTCTCATTGCCATTGGCTGTTATTTGAGTTTCAAAGCAGATCGGATTGACCTATTCCTTCGTTTCAGAGGCAGAAGATGACGCAAGAGATCGAGTCACTCCAAGATAATCTAGTGAGATCAGACGACCATCTCCACTTCAAGGAGCTCGACTTTGACCATGCCTTACAGGAGCTCTATTGAAGATGATGTGATGGGAACTGGGGTATAATCAGAAGGGTAATGTGATCTAGTGGGGATGAAAAGTTTGATGCTCGGAAAACATATATGCAACTCATTACAAGATTAAAGTGTCCTGATGCTGGCCTCCTTTTGACTATGCTGTTGATCAGCTATTTAACCTTGACAGATATCCTCTGAAATTGAAAGAGCAGACTTTATTTTGTAGCTATCTGTAAATAGTGCATGAAAAGATGAAAACCCAACAGAGTGAGACTGCAGGGTATTGTAAATATTAATTAGTAACTGATTGGTGTACATCAGATTTGTGTTGTGATTTTCTATCACTCTCAATCATACTTGTTCTGTGTGATTTACTGAGATGATTATGAGTCTGGTATTTCTTTACTTGTTTCGTGTCTGTGATTTGGGTGGGAATTATATTAATCGGTTCCAATGATCAAGTATCTTAAGTCTTTTCTACTTTTAAACCTGGTAATTGTGGTGAGAGTACTGCCCTGAGTATTTACAGAGTACGTCATCCAGCCCAAAACCCGACCAATCATTTTGGGCCAACAAATTGACTGATACCCACTTTCGAAGATTATCGTAGCTTTATCATTGACACAGTTTTTAAAATTCGCTATGACCATGGACGACCATGATGAATTGAATCATTTTACTTGACAGTTGTTTTGTGTATCAGTATATATTGTATGTGAACTATCACCATAATAATTAATAAGGTTTTATTGATCATAAATTATTGTTAATCACTTAATCAGTATTTTTATTACATTTAGCATTACTCCTTGTTTAATTGCACTGTGCGAGATTCAATAATTCAAACAGTAACAAGTTTTAATTTGCATTGAGTTCATCCATTTAACTATTTGAAGAATGAAAGTTAATAAAAGCCCATCATCTTAGAATCTTATTTTCAAACGCAGCTTTTAATGATTTATTATCTGCTATTGATATCAATATTTTTCCTAGCTGATGTATTGAAGCTGATCATGTGTCCTCCAAGTTTACAAGTTACCACTCCTCCAAGCTTACAAGTTACAAGTCCTACAAGCTTAGTAGTTACAACTCCTACTCAGTTACAACCGACAGACTCGTGTCTTACGAAAGCTAAGATGACCCATCCTGAACTTGCTCACATCTAACTATTGAACTACGATGCCTGGTGAGTTAACTTTTTACAATTAATTAACTGAACCAGCTGCAGTTCTGTGACAGAACCAGTCGCAGTTCTGTGTCAAAAACCGTCGCAGTTATGTGACAGAACCCAAGTAAGTTTTGTGACAGAGGCTGCTTCAGATTCCCTATGTCGGACGCACACATGTAGCAATTTCAATGCTCGATAAATTAGGGAATTTGGCGGTTGTTCGTACTTTTAACAGGGCGCGGTTAATATAACTGTGGACTTTTTCTATCGCTCGCAGCTTGTTTGAAGACATCGGCCGCGCGCGCTATTTGCGCGCTAATTTTAAAGCATATGGCCTGAAGTGGTCCTACGTTGCCCGTTGCAGCATAGATTAGTGAATTGAACGGAGACAGGGCCGTAATTCCCGGGCGGGGGGGGCTGAAGCCCCCCCCAAGATTTTTGAACAACTCAAAAAAACTTAAAACTCCCCATTAAAATTTCCAACTTAATTGATCTTTACAGTTTACTTATTAAATACGGAATGATTTTGATGCGTCATTTGCAATTGTGAAGGTTTGCACATCATATCAACACTTCATGTAGGCTAGTTTGTAGGTAATCCATGGTATTATCATCAACAAACCACAGTACAGAAGTGCAGTAATCTGATCAATCAATGTTTATATAGTTAGTGGGCAAAAAAATAATAAAGAAAGAAATAATTGATTATCATGCTCACATAATCGGATAATCCTCATAGATGTATGCAAGTGTCATACTGGAATGAATAAAAAAAATTCAATGATGTTCATAACAATTTTAGCCTTTAGGCCTAAAAACAAGCAAGTGCTCTGCGCTAAAAATGGGCCATCAGTTGGGAAAGGCACAAATTGTACTACACACGGCTTGAAAAGTTGCTCAAAACTTGTCAAAGTACCATTGTATAAGACTTATCATTTTCACGATTCTTACCCATTAAAATCGAGGGTGTTCTTGTTAAATTGGGTTACGACCATATATCAGGGGGCTGGCAAGCCCCCCGCGGCGGTTTGCGAGCCCGAGGGCCCGAAGGGCCCGAAGGCGAGCATTGGACGGCGGTCCGAACAGTGCGAGGGCCGAAGGCCCGAGCCGCGAGCCCGAGGACCCATTTTCCGGGGGGCTCCGCCCCCCTAACCCCCGGCCAGGGGCCCCGCCCCTGGACCCCGTTCTCTGGGCTCGCTTCGCTCGCCCAGCCCCCCATTTCAAAATTAAGAATTACGGCCCTGAACGGAGATACTTACATGCAATGGAGGAGAGCAAATCCCCTGTAGGCAACCACTGCAATTCAAGTTGTAACATTGCTAATCCACGGTGGTGATCAATGTCAAGTTTTCGTCAGGCAATCATCTGATAAATAATGAACGTATCCTCATCGCATTCTGTTTTTGCCTGACTATATTCAAGTTTCACGCGACTATTACTTTATATTCATGTCATTTTAAAACTACTCATCTCCAGGTAAACAGCCAACTAGCTGGAATCTGGAAAAGCAGTCCCCTTAAAAGTAAGTTTTTACAGCTGATTTGGTTTTAATGTACCCCGTGCCATGAGTTATGGGAAATGGCAATATCAGAATGTACTTCCCTAGAGTTCTTCAACACTGAACATTTCAACGACGATAATCACACGATTGTTTCATGATAATTGATATATTCAATGAGTAAAAACCACAAACAAACACCAAATTATAGTCCTGGATGAATAGAATAGTAGAATAGACAGAATCGGGATATCTCGTGAACTATAATTGACGTAAAAGCTATTTCTGACACGGTTTAAATGTGAATGTTAATTAACAAATTAAATTCTACGCTTGGTATATTACGTGCTTGTAGGTCGTGCTATACGTGACCTGGCATTTAAATCCTTCTGTGCTTCTGTTTATAGAGTGAAGGCAGTTCATTAAATGCTAATTAAATGCCTTGCGGTTTCACTGCCTTGGGGGGGGGGGCCAACCCCCTCAATTTTGGTGGATATAGAAAATCGCCAATAGGGGGTTTAATTTTGGGGGGTTTTGGGGGGTTTTAGGGGGTTTTGGGGGGCTTAATTCTTAGTGCAAAAATGGGCATTTTTTTTCTCAAATGGCACCTTTTTTGTTCCTGATTTTTTGCACCATTTCAAAATGGTACCATTTTTGTTCGTGATTTTTGGCGATTTTTATAAATGGTACCATTTTTGTTTCCGGTTTTTGGTACCATTTTTGTTTATAATTTTTGGAACTTTTATGAAATGGTACCATTTTTGTTTCCGAATTTCAGCATATTTTTCAAATGGTACCATTTTGTTTCTGATTTTTAACATCCTTTCAAAATGGTACCGTTTTTGTTTCAGGTATTCAGCCCCTTTTTAAATGGTACCAATTTTGTTTTTGATTTTTGGCATCATTTTCAATTGGTACCTTTTTCGTTTCTGATTTTTCAGAAGTACCCTTCTAAATTGGTACCAATTTTTAGTCCGATTTTTTGCGCCTTTTCGAAATGGTACCCTAAATTTATTCGTGTTTTTTGACAACTTTTTCAAATGGTACTTTTTTGTTTCTTCATTTTGGTGCTTTTTTGAATCATACTAGAATAATTTCTGCTGTCGATAGGGGTTTGATTTTTGGGGGTTTAATTTTTACTGTCGATAGGGGTTTAATTTTTGGGGTTAAATTTAACCCCCTGGTGGATATAACAAATTTCCAATAGGGGGCTTAATTTTGGGGGGTTTTGGGGGGTTGGCCCCCCCCCTGCCTTCTAACACACTGCGTTTTCACTGACATGGTTTACATTATGTCTGTTTAAAAACGAGCAAATAAGTCACTTTTCAAAAGTGCTGTTTCATGGATTTTTCTTGATATTTCGATGATGTCACCACTTTTTCTCTCACATTTTGATTTAGAAGGAAAAAACGCCTGGTATCTTTTGTCTATCTTTTGCCGATTTTACTGGGTGCCAGCACATTTGCATTTTAATCTTTTGTCCTGTACTGACTACTGTCTCCCTCCAGTGTGGGGTGTAAGCCTGCTTTGACTACTGTCCAGGTTCTCACTCCTTTTACCTTCCCCACATGTGATTATGTGAAAGTGTGGAGGTAACAGCACGAGTATATGATGTTTGGTGTGTTAATGATGCCATCATCAAGGTTTAGAGTGGTGTGTTGGTTACGTCATCGTCAAAAACATAGATTGGTGACTTGATGACGTTATTATCATGGTTTAGAGTGGTGTATTGATGAATTCATCGTCAGAAGCATGGAATGGTGACTTGATGACGTCATTATGATAGTTTAGAATGTTGTGTTGACGACGTTTGATCGTCCATCTTTCATGTGCTCTAATATTTGACTATGTATAAACTCCGCCATATTGTACCTACTGCACATAGCTGATGTGGGACAGGACGCTTCAGCAGTACACGTATGCTAATCGCCACTGTTCTGTGCCGTTGCGTTTTTCTACATCCCATGTTTGGAGGTAAAATAGGGATGAAATGTCACAAATTCACCATTCTAAAACTCCTAAAACTATTATGGCAATGCAAAAAAAATCTGAGTTGCTGGGGTATAATTTGCAGTTACACATTCATTTACTTTCATCATGATATTAACCTACATTCTTGTTGTGGCACAGCTTTAACTTGCTTCCTCTGAACTAGTTTTGTAGTTCCCACCAATGATAGTACATTACGAATATTGCGAGATAGTGAGAGGGGAGTGAGAAAGAGTTTACATTTCATAGTTATCTAAAAAATTTAGGAACTTATATATGGTGTGCTTTGATTTTCATAATAGCATTATTCGAGACATTTTATAATAAAGGAACAGGATTCTTCAGTATACGATTATGGAAATAAAATAAATGCATTTCTAGGAATTTCGAGTGCAATTATTATTGTGCTTATAACACTCGGCTTCCCCTTGTGCAATTATTTACACAATCGCATTTCTAGGAATCCTATCATGTTTATAATACTCTTCGGACGTTAGTGGCCTCGAGCTTTCATCTCAACTTCATTTCTCCGTTCTCTTGCTCTCATATGAAGATTGCAACTACCACACTGTCGAGTATTGTAACCCTGCCTCACTTTTCGAGTTGTGCAACCGCCTCGATTCCGTTTCGGCGGTTATGTACAAATCTCTTAATGTGAGAAAGTAGTTATTTGGTAATTTTCTATAGTTTTCGGAAAAATATAATTCATCACAAGAAAATGGTCCTAAGTAAAGGCAACCCTCATTTGGTGTGTTTGCTGAAGTGCTGAAGTATTGTGTCATGTGCAAATCCATTTTTCAGTCACTTTTGTTTTGGGAATTATCCCTTTTTCGAGAACCGCATTGCTACTGCGGACCTCATTGCGACATATGTTTTTTCGCGTGTCACATTGGTGATTATATCATTTTGGTACATTTGGTGGTTCTAAAGACTGCGGTACGTTCTCGTTTTTATCAGAGGTGTCCGTTGAATCGTATTCTGCACTAGAAAGTAGGCATAATGCCTTATTTTCCAGAGGTTCTATGATGTTTTTTGCTCGAAAATAGACGGTTCAAAGGTATGCTAGACCATGAGATGTACCACATCTTGCAATCATTTGTTATTTGTTTACGACCATCGACTATGAACTTTAATTCTTCATCAGTTTTTTTTTTATTTTTTATTGCTACAGATTACAGTATGAATGTTACCGTAGTGTCTCGACCTTTTCAACTTCAAGCGCGGTGATTTGTGTTTTTTGCGCGTAAATTTAATTTCTATTTCTATATTGTACGTTCAATTTTTTCAAGGAGAAGTACACAATAGAAAGTAAAAAAAAGCGCATGAGAAGTGATGTCTCAGCTAGAAAAGGTGGAGACATCTCTCTTAGAATATTTGAAGCTTATTACACGCAATGCATGATTACCTGGATGTGGCAACGGTTATGAACTTGATTAATTGGATGAATCCTGACGACGTCTGTATCCAATGCTCCTACAACAATGTCCCTGACTCTGAAATGATCGGTATACTTTGCGACATATTTGAACATAGCCAAGATTAGGATTGATACTAATTTGATTGGTATTTTTCAGGGTAAAGGTCGATCAGTGAATGCCATGCCGTTACAGGGATGTTTGAGCTAGTAGAGACATAGTTGTATGACATAGTAGATGAATAATTTCTGATGATTTGTTACATTTGACTCTCTTCCCCTAGCTGATGTTCTCATTAATTGAAGGCAACCTTTGCCCTTCAATTACGGGGAATTTTGCTAAGTTCTTCGAAACAAAATATGCTCAGAAAGAAATTCGGTTAATAACTAATTTGGTGTAATTTCCATGGTTGGTTAGTCACAACATTCTGTAAATTGCAACGACAATTACAATTTCTTAAATTATCTTTGATTGAACAGCACTCATATCAGGGAAGCTGGGAAGAAATAAATACTCAAGTATTAGGTAGCTACCATGCGCCTTCTGATATGATTGTTGTTAAGTGATAAACCTCTTGCTTTTATAAATCCCTCATACGGTCTCGATTCTTTAAACAGAAAGTAATGATTTCTAACGCTTTGGTTTGAAAACTGTATAACTATGCCCAATTATGAATATCGCATATTTTCATGAATATGAGAGATAGACATAAGTAAGACATGGTCACGATGCTTTTTAATCGGTGAATTTAAACCCATTATATTCGTTACATCGAAAAAAGTTTGATTATCAACTCACAACCTTCACCCGAATCACCCTTCTTCCTGTTACTTTGCATACAGTTTATATCCAAGAGAAAGTAGCAAAATCTCTTGATGTAAGAGAATAAATTACAAGTTTGTGATGTATATGCCAGTAATACTACCTTGTAACAAAACTATAGCTACAGGCAGGACCCATTTTTCTCCTTGCGCATCCTAACATTAGTTATAAGATTGCTTTTGTAAATGGTTTATAGCCGCGCGCATTTGAGATTGCTTTTGTAAATGGTTTGTAGCCGCGCGCATTTGAGATTGCTTTTGTAAATAATGGTTTGTAGCCGCGCGCATTTGAGATTGCTTTTGTAAATGGTTTGTAGCCGCGTGCATTTGAGATTGATTTTGTAAATAATAGTTTGTAGCCGCGCACATTAATTGAGATTGCTTTTGTAATTGTTTTGTAGCGCGCGCATCTGAGATTGCTTTTGTAAATAATGGTTTGTAGCCGCGCACATATTATGATGCGGTCATATATCGATATATTTGCTGCGTTGGAAGAAGCAATATTGGAATTTAGAATAACTCCCACCTCCACCTATTACATATGCTTACTTCAAGTGCATGGAACATATATATAGTATTTACTTGATTGAATGCTGGGAATAGTGTGTAATGAGTGTCTACAAGCTCCATTTCTCAGTGAGAAGAAGACATTACTGATATATATGTTACTGGGCATTATATACCGTGGCGAGACATTGCCAGCGTCTTCTTACCACTTCTTACCTATATCATGCATCCTAATACATATCTCCTCTATTAGAGGAGTTTATCGAAATATCATTGGTGTTGCTTGGAGACGAGCCACAGGACATACGTATCATTTCCGATTTTACTTTCTGTTTTTGCTTTGCTTACTAACAGCGATGTTCCTGTACCGAGTTTTCTCGGACAAAAACGTGGACGAAAACGTACACGGAAAACACCCGACGATGTTCCTGTTCAGAAATACGCGCACGATTTTATCCGAGAAATCGTCCGAGAAAACGCGCGGGGGTTTTTGACATTTCTCGTTGACCAAAAAACGTCCGCGTTTCTCGGACGATATTCTGATAGAGGATGATACTATGTATTGAAATATATAGTAAAACTAATTATGACTTCATGATATCATCTCACATTCGTGTATAGGGTATTGTATAGTGTACTATTGAAATGAGTGTCGTTGCTAGATGGTATGGTGCAGTGGCCAGTGTAGGTAGTATATAATACGCAAATTTAAAGTCTATTTAAAGTCTATACGCAAATTTAAGCATTGCGTAACCTGAGGAAAAAAGGATGTTGCTCTTTAATGACTGTAAATTAATCACTGAGAAAAATAGTTTTTGATTTTGGGTCAGGTTTTCTGCCACTCCCATTGATTGAATCCAGTGTAACCACGGCCCACCGACTGCCGCTGATCTTCATACAGTGCTGATTACCCGAAACATAACATTACCCATATTCTCAATTATGTAACAAAGAAAGCCAACTAAATTTTATGGCCCGTAATCAAATTACTCCTCATTGTCTACTCCTCATTTGAGGAATAAGTAAATATAAACAATGATGAGGTGCCAATTCATTGAAACGGAATGGAGGTATCATGGTTCGAAGGATCCAAGGGTGCCATTAATGTTCATTAGTTTAGCCAGTGGCCATCGCTCTGATGTTATTGTAAGAAAGTAAGAACCATAATATATCCATTATCCACTGGATGATCACAATTTTCAGTGACTTTTCGTTCGCTCTGTTTGTTCTTCTGAGTTTTATTGTTGCAAAGTTTTCAGATTTTATCAACAGAATTCAATTAGCCTTTGACGCTAAAAAGTAACCTGCTAACCTGTACGCATGAATTTAGTAATTTGCTCCTTATGCAGCTGAAAAATAACTCAGGTATCGGACATAATTTACACGGACATTATAGTCACACTGAGCACTTTATCGTGAATATTATTGTCCATGATACAAAATGTCCGGGCTTTTTGACTTGGTTCGACATTGAGTGTGTCCCACTGTCCCATAAACAAGGACTTTGCCTGAACGCCCGGTAAACCTCGACCTGTACCTATGGCGAGTTCCTCGATATCCATTATTTTCAGGTCCGTGAAATTACGTCCAGCATTTCCTTTTGTCAAAATTTCCTTCATCACAAATAATAAAGTTCTTCAGGAAATTATACTACTTTTTCATCCAATCAACCAATATGAATATTTCTGCAGACTGAGCTGAGAGGAACACAAAGTCATCCTGAACTATCTCGGGCGTGTAAGAGTGTGTAATTAGTTTACATTTTTACATGCAAATCACATTCTAGTATTATTACCATTTCTCTCTCCGAGTAACGCGTACACAGGAACATCGTAAGAAAAAACCGCGCACGTTTTCAATTTCGTCCGAGTAATGTCCGCGTTTTTATCCACGTTTTCTTGCCGAGAAAACGCGGTACAGGAACATCGCTGTAAGTAAATTTTTGTGAGAAATTCGACAGACAGGAGCATAAGAACGGTAATGGAGCTTCGGCAAGGAACCGATTTCTGGTATTTAGGCTTGCTCTTTAAGTTTATTAATATAGGACAAGTCAGACTAATTCGGGAGGGTTGAATCATCATTTCCCATCGTTCCTCCTGCTGTCTCGCATGTTATTGATTGTCTGCTTTTCCGATGGTCTTAATATTATATGCTTTTATATGCCGGTATATCAGCCACTATCAGTTTGCTTTTAGAGCTTTGTGAGGTTGTGTAATTCAATATAACTCATTTCTATTGTGTCAGGAATAGCTTGAGCTTAGGGCTGTAGTGTAGGTACAGTTGTAATCCTTTGTGAGTTTGTGGATTATAGTAGTAGCTATTGTTGATTGTTGTATTAACTTTGCAGCCATCTGTTATAGCCTTAGCAAGCCATTTATGGGCGCATATTGGACGAACTATAAGTTTCGCCCTGATGAAATGTGTTTGTGGTGTGTCTAATGCCCAAGCTTTATTTATCACTTTTTGTTATGCAATGGCACAAAATAAATTCATTGACGTCAGAGCTGAATTCAAGACTACGACTAGCTTTCTGGCCACCAAATATCACGTGTGAACTTATTGTTATATTGAGGCAATTGTCAAACTCAATCGTAAAGTCGGATGGTGCAGTCATAGGTCTGGATTCTGCCTCACCATGATTAAGGATTGGGTTGCTTTGCCTCATAGTCATAACATCATTTCACCATTTCCGCTGATGTCTTTGTTTGCCTATTGTGTTGCTTCGTCATTTGCCACCCAGAACTATGATATCATTCTCATGATTCTAACCGAGATTTTATTGTCGCATTATGTGATAAGGTGTACATATTATTATGAGCGCTATTGACGAGCAGTCGCCTGTCACCCTTACTTCATCATATCCTTGCATCTATAACCATGATGATACACTTTGAAGCGCCTCACTTATCTGTTTCCTATCACTTCATTTTATCAATTCCTATTATTGGTTGCTGATCTCATTTCTGATCACAACTGTAGTAGGTACAGTTTGAAGTTTTTCATCTCTTGGGTTGTTGGCATAATAAATAGACAAAGACTTAGGGAGCTCTGTTGGGCTACTGATTAGTTTGTACAAATTGTCATGAATCACTCAAGAGGTACCTACTGTCATTATTTATTTACACATTCTTCCTACGAAGCTAATATACTAAGATACACAGTTCGTTGACCTCTTAGTAGCATCACGTGATTGGTACAGACTTTAAGATGTGCGCCCTTAATTAGCGCGAGTTTTTAATTGAACACAGTGTTATAAGAATACAGTGTTATGATAACACCATCTTAATCAGTGCGCACTCAATTAGTGCGAGTTCATCAAAATCACACTAAAGTGACGCAGTTCTTATGTGTACTAAGGTTTTAGCCTCAGTTAGGTTTATGAGATCTTTTCATTTGAATCTCACTTTTGCTTTTGCTCCGGCCCCTCTGTCTATGTGGTGTCCAAAGGTCTCACCGCTTAAATTCATCATTTTCTCATCATTCAAACTCATTTTGAATTACACTATTAACTGCTATGTTCTCTCATTTTTAGTCTGAATGTGTACTTACTATGTACAAGCGGTATGTATTTCAATTTCATATGCATGAAATCGCGGTAAAAGTAATTTGCTCTTAAAACGTATCTGACGGTCCTATCTTTTTGCAAACGTTTATCTGGCTAGTGACTGCTGTGTACTTCTTATGTTGGTATAAACAAAATGAAAGACAGTTGGTACCTTGCGAGTAATTTATATACGGAGATGGTTTGCGGTTGGTATTTCTAACTCTCGGAGGTTGTTGTTCAAGTGTTTGTTTGACCCCTGTTTGTTGACGTTTACGTGTTGAGTTAACGGTTTACCCTGATTCACCTGGAAGCAAGTGGTTTCAAAATAAGTACCACGGATTGGAATAGAACAGTAATTTCGCTATTTATCTGCAATATTTGCTCCGTTTTGTATACAGTCGAATGATTTATTGATGTTAACTTCAATCAGCTGCAACTCTGGGAATCAGGACGAAGAACTCTGGTTTCCTTATTAATTTAAAACTTTAATTGTATAAGGGATCTACTGATTAGGTTTTAACTTCAAGTGGCGAGAGAATGATACTGGGAACATGATACACCTGTCTGATAAGTTGAAGTGGTGTGAATAAGATTAACAATGCGCGTTGATAGCTGTTTGCAGTACTTAACAAACCGTCAATGAGTTATAGTTGTGGGAATACTGGATACTTGAATGTGGGAAATAACAGTTATATTATAAACCTTCAATGAGTCAAAGTGATGGGAATTCTGGATACTTGAATGTGGGAAATAACAGTTATATTATAAACCTTCAATGAGTCAAAGTGATGGGAATTCTGGATACTTGAATGGGAAATAACAGTTATATTATAAACCTTCAATGAGTCAAAGTGATGGAATTCTGGATACTTGAATATGGGAAATGACAGTTATATTATAAACCTTCAATGAGTCAAAGTGATGGGAATTCTGGATACTTGAATGTGGGAAATAACAGTTATATTATAAACCTTCAATGAGTCAAAGTGATAGAATTCTGGATACTTGAATGTAGGAAATAACAGTTATATTATAAACCTTCAATGAGTCAAAGTGATGGGAATTCTGGATACTTGAATGTGGGAAATAACAGTTATATTATAAACCTTCAATGAGTCAAAGTGATGGGAATTCTGGATACTTGAATGTGGGAAATAACAGTTATATTATAAACCTTCAATGAGTCAAAGTGATGGGAATTCTGGATACTTGAATGTGGGAAATAACAGTTATATTATAAACCTTCAATGAGTCAAAGTAAGGGGAATACTGGATACTTGGATGTGGGAAATGACAGTTATAAAGTATAAACCGTCAATGAGTTAAAGTAATGGGAATTCTCGATACTCCAATGTGGGAATATCGCATCCTTACAAGGGGTCCCGTACAAGGGATCAAGGGGCCTGCACGATGCACTTCCAGTTCCAGTGTTGAAGTGAGAGTAGTTCTACTCAAAATCACCTCTGGGATGACTCTAATTACTTTAGTGGTTCTTACTTCTTCCCATTCCTGATGCTACACGTCTCCTGTGGGCTGCCTACTGTGACCTACTGGCCATGCCATTACAGGTTTTTTCGAGCTATTGGGGGCCAAGCCCTCCTCTAGATTTCCTCTGGCCTCTGGGGGAGGGCTTTCGAAAACTTGGGGGCTTGGTGCCTCATGCTAAAGGCTACAAGTACAAGTTTATCTTATCTCTTTATCTACAAACCACAGTCCAGAGTCCAAAAGTGCTGCAAATCTGATCAAGCCACTATGTCAGTGTTTCAGTAATTTGCAGTCTATCATGCAATCCAGGGGTCTGGTGTCTCGAGTATCACAGTACTCTCTCTCTCTCATTACAGAGACGGGAATTTAATCAACTTAGTGTGTGTGATAATACGTAGCGTCGGAACCTAGACAAACATAATCATATTAACGTTCCACACTCTTTGTATATTATGAGCAAGTCGTTGCGGGCCCCGGATTTGAGTTCCTTGTTCCGTCAGTGAATTACCCCACACAGTACACACACAAATCTGTCTTGGGTTTCAGTGCGCTCTGTGTGTTTGCAGTGAGTCTCGCTGTGTGAGTCTCGCTCGGAACTTTCCCGGTTTGACAACGTGGCTCACTGATTCTCTGTTATAGTATGTGTGGTCGTTGATCATGTTTCTCAAATCTCAACCGTTCGAAAACCTAATAACCGTTCTTTAATGTTTAAGTCTTAGCAGGAAGTTGATTTATCGTAGCTCTGTTTGTTTGAGTGTGTGCTTAAAGTCCCGCTATGAAGGGGTTTCAATGATAATATATGCTAGGAAATTTCCGGGTTCGACAAGTGGCACTAATTCTCTGATAGTTATAAATGTCGTTGTTGCTGATGCTAACCGTTTCTCAACCGTTTCTCAACCGTTTCTATAAAATTCGGTAACCGTTCTAATAGTTTCTGCAGAAAGTTGAGGAATTTCCGATATAAAATTGACCGACTGCAAATCCAGTCAAGGGTGTTATATATTGAGCTAGGAGTTACTGGTGACGCGTTATGTAATTCACAAAGCCCTGTAAGCACTTCAGTACTCCAGCTGAAATGCTGATTGCTGCTCGCAAGCCCTGTATTGCAGCTGAAATGCTGCTCGCAATAAGCCCTGGATAATAGCTGAAATGCTGCTGTATATCACGCTACAACTCATCATGATGCACGCCGTCATTGTCTCAGAGTCACCTTGTAATAGTAATAATAATAATGATAAGTTAATATATATTGCAGGGTTGTTTTAACAGAATCACCCCCCTCGTGAGTAAGTTTAAACCTACTAACCGTGGTATATT
>WFMF01000215.1:122500-286873 GCA_011033025.1 Beroe forskalii
AAATCGTTTATTTTGGAAAAAAAGCCACCGTCTTAATATCTTTTTTATTTTTCTTTCGCCTATATGTTTCCAGTGAAAGTTAGACCTGTCACTGGGCATGTCCATATTTCAGTTTACGACATCCACAACTATCTCTTTACCATTTTCGATTCTTATAGCAAGGTTCGTGGCTTTCTTCTGACTTACTGAAGGTTCAATTAAATACTTGATAGTGCTCACTTTGTACCACAAAGATCCACCCATATCCAATCCCCAACTTATAATCCCAGAACACTTGGGATTAAGCAGTTCACCTCGCTCTGCTTCATTCACATCATTTTATGGCTGAAGTATTACATGTCGAGATACATTTTGTAGATTTAATTAAGTTGATGAAGCTGGTGTGAGTGTGTTTCCTCCATTTCATCACGTGTTCCGTTTATAGCATGTTAGTGGGAGTCTGCTGAAAGTCTCACCTCCTCCTTCTCCTCCTTCTTATAGAGAGGAGGAAGTACAGATAGCTTCCGACAAAAGCTTCTATCCAATAAACACGTGTTTGTATTGCTTTCTGCATGTTCCGCTTATATTGTGTTCATAGTTCATACATCTAAAGTCAAGATGATAGCTTTTTTATTGTTTTATGCTCCTTTGTTTTATTTTTTTATTTGTTTTATTTTTTTTATGATTTTAACAATAAATTACGAATTACAAGTAACTTCAGAAATAGATGATAATTCATTGTCTTCCTTCCAATAAACACGCGCGTGTATTGCTTTCTGCCTGGTCAATTTTCAAGTAGTATGTAAGATACTTGGCCTTTGTCTTTTGCACTTTGCTTAGAAAAAATTCAGAAACAAGGGATTTGAAATTAATGCTTTTCCACTTTTTTAATCAAAATTAATTAAACTTCGGTAATTGTATCAAAGAAGGCAGCATTTCCTTTCATATGCTTTTACCGCTAGCAAAAATAAATGAAAATATGCGTGCAGACTGCCAGACTGCAGAGTGGTTATGAACTGGGATATAATCTTGATTGATTACCCTGCGATCCATCTGCACTCAGAGATATTGCTACATCCAGTGGTTCAAATGATTTGGCCTTTTTCAGACTTTTCCTTTGTTCATCTTGCGAGTGTACTCGTATTCCATAATACAGAAGGGACCGGTGATGACGCGGTGGTTCCCGAGGACCCACACGACTTAAAAATAGCGCCACGCATTGTAGTTCTGTCAGGGGGTTATTGTTTTCTGGGAGTCATTGCTCTCCTCTATCATCAATTCTCTTTTCTTGAGGAGAAGAAAGAGAAGCTAGATGTATTTCTCATTACCCTTTCTAATTTCTATTTTGTTTTATATTTTGTTTTGTAAGCGAATGGTTCTGAAGACATCACATGACCATGTGTGCAGGGGCCATCGAGTTTATTTGTAATTTGTGCTTTCTTGCTTTACGTACAGAATTATTATAATTTCATCATATGATAAAAATAAATAGCATTAAAACATAACAAATCTCACTTTTCTCATCAACATTAAGATGATCACAAGCTGTGCCCGGGCTTCACAGCTCACAGCCGATCCTCAGCTTCTGAACAAAAACACACTGTTTCTCGCCTCATGATCCTTGGTTGGTATAATCATCCCCTCCCTCCCCATCTCTCTGTGTCTCCCACCAGTTCTCACAGTCACAGCTCTGCGTTTGTGAGGTGACGCCTTTTTTGGGTTTCGCTGCGTTGCGTGTGAGAAGAAACCCCGGGCAAATCGTATAAATACGATGACTGAAGTTTTCTGAAGTTTTTCTTATCAGAAATTGTCGGGATTTGAGATGTTTGTCTGCTTTTTGTGTGTGCTTCATTTCGTTGCAGCCATTCGGCAGTTTAATTAAGCGGAAAACGCTCCCCCATGATATGATTCTTGTCTCTGATATGATTGGAGGTACTAACAATCGAACTCCTTTGCTTTTTGGCATTTTGTAAAGTTTTAAACTTTACAACACTACTTTATACAATCAAATTTGAGATTTCCTGATGACGTTGAAGATTCGACGAAATTAATTGAATTTCAGAAAAAGTTCGTTTCACTTCGCTGAGCTAAGAAGAGAATAAAGAAAATTATTCATTCTATAAGTATTTGAGTAATGATTATTTTCTTATTTTGGTGCCACGATTTGGACACTTCGCTGGAACAGCAAGTTCATCTCAGTCCAGACTTAACTTTTATCAAAACGATTATTCCCCAGACATTCACGACAATATTTCGCCCTATTTTAAACTGTCGCCTGTATTTGAACGATGCAAATATTGTAACACAGTTTATGGAAGTGCTGAGTTTGTTACTTGTTCATTTCGGAAGACAGACAATTTAAACTATGTTTAAACTTTATCCAAAGAGGTTTTCACAGTGCAAAACTCTTTCTAGTTTCCAATTTTAGTTTAAAAGACCCGACGTTACTTCTATAGCTGTTTTGTTTCCGTGGACGTTTGATAATAATAATGTTCATAACAGATTTGATACCCAGCCTAGGTACTGACTTTAGCCTTTGTAAGCATTGTTTTATTTTATGTACGCGTTCAATATCCTTGCACGGTACCATGTTAAATTCATGACTGCTGAATTACTCATGTTGTATATCAAGAAATCGCTAGTACTAATATAAGTTGTGGGCACGACTCAGTTTCTCTCTCTTGATATGAACCTAAACATGGCATAATGAAGGTTCATAGCTTCCATATAATAAACGATAAAACCACTCCAACGTCCCCACAAAACACATGCTCATTGCTCGGCAATGATTGATTGATATTTGAAATTCGCGATGTTTCAGTTTTAACTCTATAATTCTGTGCTTGAAGTATTGGTACGGGCGTCAGTTGAAAGTAGATGGGTTATTAAATGTTGCGTAGGTTTCACGGTTTCTGAGAACGCCCTCTGTAATTTCTACACGACCACCAATTCAACGTACGAGATCCTGGTCTAACAGTAGAACACGTACGAACGCAGTGCTGCGTGACTAATCGAACTCACCTGTGTTATACATTGGCGAAATGGCCCTCCCGATCAGCAGTTTTTATTAATTACCCCATGGAAATTGACATGTGATGAATAAGAAATAAAATTAACAGGGGCGTGTTGAATTCCTACGTGCACTGCACGGCTTTTACGTGCGTGGCGTAATCATGCGTGGCTCACTGCCTGTCATTAAAACACTTTAACAGACAGTGAGCCGCGCACGGTTACACCGCGCATGTAAAAGCTGCACACTTAGGACTAGGAGTTCGACACGCCACCGTTTCAAGGTACTTTCCTGTGACTCATCCCAGTTTTCTCTCAGGTCTATGTGTTGGACATGGTGATGTTGTGGTGAGGATATACCAGCCTTCCTTACCCCTGCCTTGACAAGAACTGGCACAGAGCCACATTCCATCAGCATACAACGCCACATTCCATCAGCATAATACGCAGCCACATTCCTGTCATAGCTAATCAGATTCCTGGCATACCCTGTGCAGTATATTCAGCCTTTTCCTCCCGTGTTCCCTGTTCCATGACATAGAGCTGGTCTAGTTTCCTTCTCAAAACTACTGCGTCATGGGTATAGACATTGTCAAAGTCAAAGTTATCGCTTACCTCCTAGTGTCACCCATCCTCAGATACATTCAGTTCTTCTATTCTAAACCCACCAGGTTTGTGGTCTTGGAAACCTGCCAATTCAGCTAGTATTTTTGCTTTTGATCAACAGATATAACTTTGCAGCTGGTGATGCTCCAATTGAAGGTCTCGAAGTTGCATGCGTACTCTAATCATCTTTATTGTTCAGGTTATTAAACAAGCGTTTGGTGGTGTCCCTCATATTGCTGCTAGGAGTTTATTTCATCTTCATCAGAGACCACGTGATATACATTCATGTGAACTTCGAGGAGGTAAGGAGCGAAAAATCCACCATAATCTGCTAACTGAATATTGAAATGTTCTGAAAAACAGAACGGTCTTCCTTTTCCAACAAGATGATCGTGTATCAAGTTCATCCTGGTTACGATCTGTTTTATCTACGAAATATTCATATCATATTGTTATTCTGATTAAACTACCCCCACAGCCCGAACATGATTTGATATCGACAAAGAAGTTCAGATTTAAGCGGGAGCCTATCTGGGTGCATGCCCACATAGATAGTGCTCGGAGGGATCCCATCTATGTCAACGATATCAACCCTAACAACCTCATATACGACAAGGTGAGTGTGGGGGGGGTCTATGCTCGTCTTTAGTCGCATCAGAGGAGTTTTAGTCGCACCAGAAATCAGACATTTACAGTCGCATCAAGCGTTGATAAACAAGCTTCTTAATGTTTTTTGTGGCCTTTTTTGCCCTCTAAAAGACAAGGTGCCTTTGGTTGGTCACTAAATTGGGCAAATTCTTTACTCATGCTCCCCCAGAAAATTCGCTAAAAACTTCAGTTACAAAAAAAGAATTTAAAACAATTAAAATTGCGGACTTTATCTTACAATTTAATCACCTGTTGACACAAAAAACCACAAAAGTAAAACAAAAGTTCCACTGCTTCAAATAAGAAATCTGAGGAATTATGAATAATGGCAAATGTTACGTTTCAGTGTCGACAGAATCGATCAACAATGTTTCCAACTAAACCAATGTGGCTCTAATATTTCTATGGATAATTCGAATATGATTTAATGTTGATTTTGCAGGCCCCAGAGAAATTTAGTTGAAGTTAACCGAATATTTACTACTGAATAATTATGGAACATACATTAATTTTTCATTCACAATCAAAGATTACACACTGCGACAATGTGACATCATTGAGTGATATATGGTTTTGCCCAGGACCAAGAGAAAGAGCTGATGGAGAAGTTCCAGTTTAACAAGTATCTGAGTGACAGAACGCCGATCAACAGACCGGTGGACGACTTCCGACACAATTCGTGAGTATTCCTTATTATAATTCACTGCACTTGGGTTTCAATAAAGCAATAAATTGCTTTAATTTCTTCAAAGGGGAGTGTCAAACGACAACAAATCGACGTAACCATATAAGTTTCCTATTTCATCATCTCATCAAACCTTAAAATGGTTAGCCTTGTCGTTTCGCTTTACAGTATATTATGGAACACAAATAATAATTTGCCATATTATCTTCCGATATATCTTCAAAAAATCGAAATTAAATTTCAAACTTACCGCCTTCGCTTCTAGGTGTAAGCTGCGGACGTATCCGGACGACATCACATTCAAACCACTGTTTTCAGGTGTAAACTGCGGACGATATAACCTACAAACCAATGTTTCAGGTGTAAACTCCGGACGACATAACCTACAAACCACTGTTTTCAGGTGTAAGCTGCGGACGTACCCGGACGACATGCCGTCCGCGAGTGTGATCATGGTGTTTTACAACGAGGCAGCGAGCGTCGTCCTGCGGACGGTGCACTCCGTCCTCAACAAGTCACCTCCTCACCTCATTCACGAGATTCTACTTTACGACGATGACAGCGACCTCGGTACTAGTTGGGGAGGCAGAGGGCTTTGTAAATTCGTAGAATGGGGTTGTGTTTTGAAATGCGAATAGTGTTTATCCCATGCTTATTCAAAAACTCGTCATTGAACTACTGAAGACGCGGGCAAAATTAGTATCCATAACATGGAGTCTTTGCATAGGTGAACAGTCTACTCCTTTAGAATTCCAAACCGTGTTTTATAACCTTGTTTTATAACCGTGTTTGTATTTATACAGATGAGTTAATGGACGGATCCTGGTTCACAAAGCACATAGACTCCCTCCCTAAAGTTCATCTGCACCGTTCAGTGCACGGCAGAGGGGGACTTATCAAAGCTAGTAATGAAAGCATTATTATTTGTGTGACTGTGTCAATAAAACATGATTTTTTTCATTCTTGTTTCGTAACTGTAAGATTCAAGAGAGGCCGAGTATAGTGCAGAATATCTATTTCTTTCCATTTCTACGCACTTTCATGTATAAGACATTTGACTATCAGTAATTTATAGTTTCCCCGCCTTTATCTTAGCATGTAGGTGTGCATCAACATACCTTCGTAAAGTATAGAGTGTGATCCATTATAACGGTGAAATCATCCCCATTATGGCATTTTCCACAGCCCCCGATCTCTTCTGTATCCAGGCTAAAACCCACCACTCTCTCCCCAGGCTAAAACCCTCCTTTAGTCCCCAGACTAAAACCCTCCTTAGGCTTAAACCCCCTCTCTCCCCAGGCTAAAGCCCTCGTCTCTCTCCCCAGGCTAAAGCCCTCGTCTCTCTCCCCAGGCTAAAACCCCCTCTCTCCCCAGGCTAAAACCCACCTCTCTCTCCCTAGGCTAAAACCCCCCATCTCCCAGGTTCTGATGATTCGGGCACCATACCGTTAAATCAGAACATCGGTGAGATTCCCTGGAACGGAGCTTCGTTGCTGCTCCCGAGGCCGTAGTCTGTAGATTAGCTTGCTAATACTACAGCGATGGTGCGTTAAGACCAAGAAGCAACAAGTAGGCTGCCAACTTATGCTCTTGGGTATAAGAACAATGTGCAACCTAACAGACTAGCGCTGTATCAGCCATTAGTCTTTTCTCTTAAAGTCAATAGTTCTTTGTGCTTTCAGCCGGATGAGAACTAAAAAATCCTCCAGATCTACCAGTGAGGTTCCAGTCTCTTAAAGCTTTCAGCCGTTGTGTATTTTCTCTTAAAATGCAAACTGATCCATAAACCCCTAGAGATCAGGAACTGTCTCGAACGTTAACCGTGTATAGAAGAGTTCACCCGGCCCTTCTTCCCGAAAGGAAAAGGACCGGTTAACCCAATACCCGGATAATCCTTTTCAACCAAATCATACAAAGTAACTAACAACAAAGACGACGATAATCAAGTTTAATCAAGACAATAATGGAAGGAGAGCAGGAGGGTCCTGACATTTTGATAATCTACCATAACATGAAACCCGTACCACTGTTTTTAATTACCTGATACCGAAAACCCAGCTCATGCCATCAAAACTTCACTTACCTTTATGACTTTTGACTGACCCATGGCAATGTGGACAGAGAGAGTAAATCTATTTTCTGTGCTTTGGACAGAGATATAGTTGACTCAAACTGTAGTGTGCAGCAGTAAAGGCGGCTTGTCTGGCCTAACACGGACCCCCATTGCTCAGTGAAGTTCACCAAGCCAATGTCACTGAAATGCTGTTCCCAATAAAGCCAGAGCACCCAGTGGGTACCAGTGGCAACTTGCCGTCGCTATAAGTGGTGTCCTTCCTAATCTACGATATATACTTCCGCTACGGCGGATTGGAAACTAACGAAGAGATTGTCTTCGTTGAAGCTCGGCTAGTAATAGTAATCAATTTCACAATAGTTATAAATTGTAATTACCAATAGAATAGAGAGAATTCACGAAGTCCATAAAAATGATACAGAGTTTACGAATAATGAATCGAATGATATAGTACAAGAAATGAATATCCGAGAAATGCGTCATAAGAGAACAAAAGACAGAGTTTTAGCGGCGCGCAGCCCGTTTATACGCTGCTCCTTCATCAACCTAAATAATTAGGTAGCCAGGTAAAATAAAGTGCGCGGCGCTCCGAAGAGGCACCAGCGCGCGCTCCACTAGAGCGCCCTATAAAGATCACAAGAACATTGCAAAAGGTCTAGGGAAGATGACATTACAACAGTGACGTCCAAATGTGGAACGTTGCGCCGCGCGCGCGAGGGTAGGGTAACATCCTACGAGTATCAAATAGTAAATATTCCATATGATTATTTTCAATTTGGCCCTTTTAGAACACCGTAGATAAGGGATCGTTCACATATTACGTAATCAATATTTGGCCATTTCCAACCCCCTCCCTCCCCATCGTAATCAAACGTAATCAAAGACCAACCCCCCTCTCTTGAGGAGAATATTACGTAATCATGGCTTTAACCTTGTCTGACGTCGTCAGACCCATTATTTAAAATTTTAAATTTATTTACGCGTCACGACTCTGCGACACGACTCTGCGAGTCGTGGCGCGCGCGCTTCGCGCGCGCGAGGGGGTCAGGCAACGCCTGACATTCTGACAACTTTAACCCCCCCCTTTTTTTGAGTAGAAAGTTCCCCTAACCAGGGGCGCGTAACCAGGGTCCTGGTTAAGTTAGGGCAAAGTAGAAAGTGAAGAAAATGGACAGTGTAAATACTTTTAAATTGATTATGTTTCAACTTTGGAAAAATTTATGAAAATATTGAGGTAAGTTTTAAAAAAATTTGCTGAAAAATTTTGCCTTTGAGTTGAATTTCAGAAAATTTTACTCAAAATACCGAGAATTTGTGGCAAAAATTTCAAAAATTGTGTCAAAATTTGGATATTTCGATTACGTAATCAACCACCAAACCCCCTCCCCGTAATCAAACGTAATCATTTGAAAACACCTCCCTCCTTACTCCATGTTACGGAGCCTTATTTTGCGTTGTCAGACCCCTACGCCTTCGGCAGGCGCGCCTCTTCTATGAAAAGCGCGAACAAACTGAAACAGGGACACGTAACATGTGGTAACCCCCCTCCCCTGATTCTCATCGGCTGGCGTCAGCGGGTCATACATCGCACGACAAATAATTTTACGCGCGCGCGGCGCGGCGTAGCTCCTTGCTCGACACATTCCATGTGTAAAACTAGAAATCTTTGCCAGACGTTGCCTGGCCCCCTGCTTGCTAAACGCGTATATCCCTGTTATCGGCGCGCTTCCTCGTAGGGAAGCGCGCGGCGCGTACACACACCTATGCGGGCTCAGGAAGCCCCCTGCGCGCGCGCCCCGACTCGCAGAGTCTTTGTGCGCATTTAAAGAGATGAAGTGCGAGGGGGTCAGGCAACGCCTGACAAAGAAATTTAAGGAGAAAATACGGTATGTGTCCCATATAACTCTGGCTGAGTGACGTCACCGACCTTAAGGTCAATTTTTCTGTATCCTAAACCTAACCATGACCCTAACCAAAACCCTAACCTTAATCCTAACCCTAACCCTAACAAATCCTGACCCTAATCGTGACCATAACCCTAGTCCTTAAAGCGCTAGGTGCGCTTAACTATATTTTTCTGACTGACGTCATTATCATAGATAATGAAGAGCCAGGAGTTATATGGGACACTAGCCGGAAATACCAGACGTGGACTTAATTTTCACGGACCTGAAAATCATTGTCAGACGTTGTCTGACCCCTTAGCCTTCGGTGGGCGCGCGCGCGAAGCGCGCGCGTCCGCCGAAGGTCAGACAACGTCTGACAAGAAAATCACGGACCGGGACATTAGTATCACGGACGGTGCTCAGCGTGAATGTAATGTCCGTGATGATTATGTCCGATAAGGGATCGTTCACATATTACGTAATCAATATTTGGCCATTTCCAACCCCCTCCCTCCTTGTCAGGCGTTGCCTGACCCCCTCGCGCGCGCGAAGCGCGCGCGCCACGACTCGCAATGAATTTAAAATTTAAATGAATTTAAAATTTTTAAATAATGGGTCTGACGACGTCAGACAACTCCCTCCCCATCGTAATCAAACGTAATCAAAGACCAACCCCCCTCTCTTGAGGAGAATATTACGTAATCATGGCTTTAACCTTGTCTGACGTCGTCAGACCCATTATTTAAAATTTTAAATTTATTTACGCGTCACGACTCTGCGACACGACTCTGCGAGTCGTGGCGCGCGCGCTTCGCGCGCGCGAGGGGGTCAGGCAACGCCTGACATTCTGACAACTTTAACCCCCCCCCTTTTTTTGAGTAGGTTAAGTTAGGGCAAAGTAGAAAGTGAAGAAAATGGACAGTGTAAATACTTTTAAATTGATTATGTTTCAACTTTGGAAAAATTTATGAAAATATTGAGGTAAGTTTTAAAAAATTTTGCTGAAAAATTTTGCCTTTGAGTTGAATTTCAGAAAATTTTACTCAAAATACCGAGAATTTGTGGCAAAAATTTCAAAAATTGTGTCAAAATTTGGATATTTCGATTACGTAATCAACCACCAAACCCCCTCCCCGTAATCAAACGTAATCATTTGAAAACACCTCCCTCCTTACTCCATGTTACGGAGCCTTATTTTGCGTTGTCAGACCCCTACGCCTTCGGCAGGCGCGCCTCTTCTATGAAAAGCGCGAACAAACTGAAACAGGGACACGTAACATGTGGTAACCCCCCTCCCCCTAGGTGATTACGTAATATGTGAACGATCCCTAAGGTAATCAATATTTGAGTATTTACTTACCACATGTTACGTGTCCCTGTTTGTTCGCGCTTGCGCGCGCTTTTCGTAGAAAAGTCACAAACTTCTCTTAGGGACATAAAAGCAAAATGTAAATTTTTTCTAAAATCGACAATTTTGGTACCAAAAGAAAGCTCTTGTTGAGTAGATTACGAGATCGACTAGACGCAAGCGTGATTCCCTTTCTATGAGTCACAATACCTTCCGAAAGGTTTTCACACTTTGCCCATAACTCGTGATGCTTTCGGCCAATCGTAAAAACTTTGATACCTACGGAAGCAGAATTTTAAGCGGAATCCGATGCAATTCTCAAATTTATGATTAGACGCTAATTTGTTATCGTTATCGCCGATTTTAAAAATCGACGCGCATTCATACAATGCTGACAAAATGTGAAGACCTCTTAAGAGCTGCGTCGTTTGGCGCGCGCGTTCGGCGTCACTTTATTGATTTTGTGACATGTGCGTTACAAATTTTACGAGTTGAGTGACGAAGGTAGTTTCAGCACATGCATGATTGCGGGGATAATAAACGTGGAAAACACCACGGAGAAGTCACAGATAAGGAAAAGGAATAATATTGTGCATCATTGTACAGTACAACGTGAGAACATTAGTACAATGTAATCCAGCCATTAGTTCCCAATTGCCAGGGATGGTGGCAACAGAATTTGAATGAGGAGTGGTAGTTTGAATACGCTTCATGGCAATAATAAGGAGAATAATAAGCTTTATTTTGATTTGATCAAAACAATTCAAATAATGATAAAATGAGAAGCAATATCACAATTCACAATAGGTACTATCAAAGTATTCCTATCATGTTTTCTGTTATACATTATATGATCTATGTATATTTAAATTTCGATATCAAAACAAATAATACTTTTTGATTATCTAAGGATCAATCATCATGTATGTATGATAATCAGCCGAAATAAACTGGTTAAAAGAGTAGTCAAACTGGGAGGTATGTGGTGACTGGTGTTGCTGGGGAGTAAAACATTGTTTCATATGATAGATTACGATAAAAAGCAGTACAAAAAGCAGTACAAAAAGCAGTACGAAAAGCAGTACAAAAAGCAGCAAATTATTCAACCGATTACGACCCTTTTCTATACGGTTTTACTTTTATGAATTTTCTGTATTGTATAATTCAAAGTGTTGCTTTCGAGTGAGCTAATGTATACGTAAATCATGAATTGTGACACTTTTTACCTCGTGCCTTGTACTTTGTAAGTACCTGGGATCTCATGAGGGCTGCACACAGGGGGACGTTGCTTCTATGGCTTTCTACGCACTGGGAGTCAAGCCACTCATCACAGAGCTGTCGTCTGCTGTTGATCCGTCTGCTTGTAAGCAGATATGGTATGCGGACGATTCAACCGCAGCTGGGAAACTTGATGAGATCAAGAAGTGGTGGGACACCCTGTGTGGTAGAGGGCCGGGGTATGGATATCACCCTAAGCCCTCGAAAACTGTTTTGATTGTGAAGGCAGACTGCTATCAGACTGCGAAACAGATCTTCAAGGGTAGTGGCATCCAGGTCACCAGCGAGGGTGAGCGTCATCTCGGTGCGGTGTTGGGGACAGAGGAGTTCAGGATGAGTTATGTTATGGATAAGGTGGCTAAGTGGGTGAGAGACGTAGAGCAGTTAGCTGAAATAGGTAAGGACGATCCGCAAGCTGCCTACACTGCCTATACGAAAGCTCTGTGCCAACGGTGGACTTTTGTTCAGAGGACCATACCCGGAATTTCAGAACTGTTTCGTCCTTTGGAAGATGCTCTTCGACAGTGCTTTCTACCAGCAATAGTAGGGAGACAGATCTCGGATACGGAGAGAGGCTTGTTCACATTGCCTGTGAGACTTGGTGGACTTGGTATTTCGAACCCAGTCGAAGGATCAGAACTCGAATTCCAGGCTTCTGTGAAAATCACAGACAATCTGAAGAAGTTGATCATTGGTCAAGAGTCTTCCCTTGATGGGTATCAGGCTGGTGCTGTGGCTGAGGCGACTAGTGATTGCTTGAAGGACAAGGAGATGAGGCTGTTGAGGAGGGTCTCTGCCATCGTATCCAACTCTTCTGATGAAGGGCTGAAAAGGTCGATCACCCTGGCCCAAGAGAAGGGTGCTGGGGCGTGGCTCACTGTTCTCCCTATTGGTTCACTTGGATGGGTGCTGAACAAGGAGGAGTTTCGGGATGCACTCAGGCTGAGGTACGGCTGGCAGATCCCAAACATCCCAGCAGTTTGTGTTTGTGGCAAGAAGAACTCAGTAGACCACACCTTGATTTGTAAAAATGGTGGCTACTTGATCTTCAGACACAACAAGATTCGTGACACAAATGCTGCGTTTCTCCGGGAAGTGTGCCATGACGTAAAGACTGAGCCTGAGTTGATCCCGATTGACTCTATTCAGACAGTCCAAGGGAATACGGAAGAGAGCTCGCCTCGACATCTCGGCTCGAGGGTTATGGGGGCCCTTCAGAAGACCATGTTCGATGTCAGAATCTTCCATCCCAACGCTGACACGTACAAGAATCGCGACATCAAGTCGGTCTACTCCCAGCATGAGAACGTCAAGAAGAGGGACTATGAACAACGTGTCATCCAGGTGGAGAAGTGCAGCTTCACACCCCACGTGTACAGCACGTCAGGAGGGATGGCTCCACAAGCACAGGCATTTCATAAGAGAATTGCAGAACTCATTGCCGAAAGGACAAACGAGGAATACCGTGACGTTATCAGTATGATGCGAACAAAACTGTCCTTCGCACTCCTGAAAAGTGTGCTCGTGTCAGTGAGAGGATCTCGGGCAAATCTTCTCACAAGCGCGAAATTCCGATTTCAGAGGTTTCGTTCAATCTCATCCCGGATGGATTGAAAGGGATTTCACTTTTTCTTGATTTCCATGAAAGGAGATTTCACTTTTCTTGATTTCCTTGGCCTTCATGCCCAATTGGCGGTTTTTAGTCTTAGAATTCCAAGGGATAGTTTGGTAATAATATCAGGAAATGTGTTTTGTACATGTGATATATTGTTTCATTTTAATAGTTTTTCACTAGTAAATAAGTCGGAGTTCGGACAACGTCTGTCGATCAAATGATGGCGTGTTTTAATACCAGCTCCAGGGAACAGGAAATTAAGCGCCTGCATACGGGAACAACGGGCACAAGAAATAAGCCTGCAGGCGCATTTCTTGTTATCTTATTGAAATTAAAAGAGTGTTTGACGTAGATTTTTTTTTCTAATTTTTCTCAGTTCTTCCTATTAAATAGAATGTCTTTAAATTTAATGTTATTTAATTTGATGTTATTAAATTTAATGCTATCAAATTTAATGTTATTAAATTTGATGTTATTGTTAACTATCATGGGGATCCGGATATTTTATAATTGAGATACTTAACCGCCGACACTTTTACTACAAGTCACCGTTCGTAAGGTATAATTTAATCTTAAAGTCTTCAAGATTAAAGTCTTTAAGATTATATCATACGAACATTGACTTGTGGTAAAAGTTTCGCAATTCTCTCTCAAGAGAAAAAGACGAACTTTACGTATTATTTAAGATTACTTTAAATCTTTAAAAAGGTTCTTGGTACCCTTCTTCCGACAACAAAATAATTTCTGGTATCCAACTCAAGAAACTAGAAAGCTTACTTTTCAAAGTAAAGAGAGGAACAGACACCTAAGAAATTCATCAAAAATATAAAAATTATAAAATAATATAGCACGCAAGGATGTGCTAGAATCCTAGTTTGTAGATACTAGAGAAATACTGAATGCCTAAAAGAATGGAGAATGGGTATCACAGGACCTTCGTACTTCAACTAAGTCTGGAATAATTAACCTTAGAGACCCTTCAATATACCGCTGCCTCGTAAATAAAAGCCCTGTGGAGTTTAATAAGACATCACTTTCACAAATATTTCTAATTCATCCAAGATATAATTGAACAAGATATTATTATTGCATGCATGCGACCCAAGAATTTCATTGAGGGTAAGAAGACGGCGCGCGCGCGGATAAACTGCACGTGGGCGCTTTTTGAAACCCTGGCAACCGGTTTTATTCCGCGCAGAACCACAAAAAAGCTCCAGCTTACGTTCTGATTTCTCGCTCGAAGCTAGATTCTACAAGTTTTGCTATTTACCGATTGTTTCTTCTGAAAGATGGAAGACAACACTCACACTCATTGCCTCCTTCATCCTGCTGTTGGCAGTCTGTCTCCTGGGACTTTTCACATTCACCCGATCAGATCAGCGAAACAGGACTCAGCGGCTACGATATGAGGCTCAGCGGGTCAGTCAACAAGTTGACCCAAATCCAAACAACCAACGACCGGACCTTCGCAGAAATGGAGGCTTTCCTCCAAAAAAGACTAAAGAACCTGCTCGTCCCACGGAGAGTAAAGCACGCTTGCCACGCAGTGCAGACCGAGGACTTGGAGACAGGATCACGAGGGTGTCAGACCCAAGACCCGGAAACAGTCCTTGTCCTGGGCAGGTTACCTCCTCTGATGGTGCGTCCTGCACTGTCCAGTGACGTCATTCTCCAGATAGGAGAGCAGTGAACCCCGGATCCAGAAACCAGGAATCCCACCAACATTGTGACATTTTAGCAACCAAATTTTATGATTTTACTAACGGTCCCTAGTTTACTAGGGGCCACAGTGGGGGGAGGACTGGTAAGCCTCTTTGTGCCAGCCTCTGGTTTTCCAGAGGTCCCACTGCCGCGGATCTGACCCGGCTGATGATCCAGGAGTGCGGTCAACTCCACCTCAAGGTGAAATTATCTATCAATGTAAACGAAGTAACAATGCAAGCTAATTAACAATGTAAAGTTTAATTTTCTTTTAAACAAAAAATGATGAAATTCTAATCGAGCAGAAATCAATCATTTTATCGATCGATCGATCGAAAACAGTGATCAAGTCACAAGTGAGTACCGAACAGATCGAGCGCGCAGCAGCCCAGCCGGCCGCGCGCGGCGACCGGCCCGGGCCGCGCGCGCGAGCTAGAAGAAAGACATCATAAACACATCCCCGCGGCTTCCACACATGCTTCTCACATTGTGGTACCAGTGGGACAACATCAAGATTTGCCTGCCCAAACAAGATTTTGAAAGATAGCTGTCTTACGGAGTTCAAATCTGCAAAATAGTGAAGTAAGCTTAGAGGAAAGATGAGTTAACATCGTTGCTTTCAGTTTCGACAAACTTCTCGACTGTAGCAACGACAGGATAACGAAATATAAACTCTAATCCTGTTATAATAACTTAACAACACTACTAATTGCAATCAAATTTAAGGACCCCGAGCTCAATCCTTTGAACCGGACTCACTGTGGCATTGCTGCGTTTTCTTGTGAAATACCAAGAGTGCAATGCCACGGAGAGAAAAGTTTGAAGAGGAGGGGGAGGAGTCCTCAGTCCCATTACAGGATGACATGGCTGATGGCAGTAGGGACGAGGGCTCCTCCTCCCAGAAAGCAAAGACTGGTAGCATTACGCCGGGAACTGTAGACACGGACAACGAAGTTTCTTTCACCCGCAAGCCAGTCACAACAGTTTTCCATTCACCAACACCTCCACGACCACCTCCACGTAAGAAGAGTGCTGGAAGACCCAGAAAGAGCAAGGTGATTACCAGCACACCTATCACGAACTTTGTGACTGAAGATGTTAACTGCCCTGTATGTAAGTGTGATGTGTCAGATGAGGTGAAGGGACTGATGTGTGATACATGTCATATTTGGTTCCATGGATCATGTTTGTTGATATCAGACCAGGAGTATAATGATCTCAGCAGCTCAGAGAACTCGTGGATCTGTATGAGTTGTAAGGCTGAGAACGCCGATCAGTTGAAGTGGGGGACATTGAAGGGGGAGAAAGCAATTCAGGAGGTCATCAAGGCTACATATCTGGAGATCACAAAGTGGAGGAAGAACCTGTTTACCCTACCCCGAGGGAAAGCAGGCGTTCACTTCATCGATGAAGTTGCTCGGCTTTTGTATTTGTTTACTGACGAGACTACATGGAGTGGACTGGCTTTATCCATGGTCCATGTGTTCATTCTCCTGATGCTGCAGAAGCCCTCAGCAAACTCCACATGAAGAACAATGCCAAGTTCCTGGCTAAGAGATTGGCTCTGTGGAGTGAGGGGGATCTGCAGGGACTCATGGATGAAGCCAGAGAAATCCAGGCACGATTGATCCAGTCATCAATGAAGAAGGAGATCAGCTGTTATGGCGTTTACTAGACTGATGTTGCAGGGGCAAGTAGGCAAAGCTATTCGGCTGATAGACAATAACAGCGATGTCAGGGGTGTGCATAAACTGACACGTAATGTTAAAACTGTTCTTGCATGCAAGCACCCTGATGGCAAATCAGCGCCCTCACAGCTTAAGCTGGACATTGATGCCCCAGAACCACAGCCAGTCATCTTCGAACAAATTGATGCTCAGTTGGTCTGCAAAATTGCCAAGACTCTGCACGGCTCCGGTGGACCCACACTGATCGATGCTGAGGGGTGGAAGCACATTCTGTGCTGCAAGTCCTACGGAAAATCATCTGAGAAGCTGTGCGAAGCCATTGCGGAGCTGGCAAAGTCAATCAGTACCAAACCTGTTAGCCCAACTGCATTAGAAGAACTCCTGGCTTGCCGTCTTATCCCCCAGACAAGGGCAATGATAAGCGAGGACAGATTGGAGTGCGACCAGTGGAGTTGGTGAGGTGCTGAGGCGGATTGTGGGCAAGCTTTTGTCATCAATGTTCTGAAGTCTGACATCCAGAATGCTGCAGGACCACTACAGACGTGTGCAGGACTGAAGGCGGGTATTGAGGCATCAATCCACGCAACTCGAGAGGAATGGGACCTGCCAGACACACAGGGTGTACTGCTAGTGGATGCTGACAACGCATTTAACACCATCAACAGAGAGCTGGCAGTTCACAACATCAGACAGCTATGTCCACCCTTCCATCAGTTCATAGCTAACACCTACCAGAGCCCGGCAATGCTTGTTGTGAATGATGGACAGAAGGTGGAGTAACGGGATCTCATGAGGGCTGCACACAGGGGGGACGTTGCTTCTATGGCTTTTCTACGCACTGGGAGTCAAGCCACTCATCATACAGAGCTGTCGTCTGTTGTTGATCCGTCTGCTTGTAAGCAGATATGGTATGCAGACGATTCAACTGCAGCTGGGAAACTTGATGAGATCAAGAAGTGGTGGACACCCTGTGTGGTAGAGGGCCGGGTATGGATATCACCCTAAGCCCTCGAAAACTGTTTTGATTGTGAAGGCAGACTGCTATCAGACTGCGAAACAGATCTTCAAGGGTAGTGGCATCCAGGTCACCAGCGAGGGTGAGCGTCATCTCGGTGCGGTGTTGGGGACAGAGGAGTTCAGGAAGAGTTATGTGATGGACAAGGTGGCTAAGTGGGTGAGAGACGTAGAGCAGTTAGCTGAAATAGGTAAGGACGATCCGCAGGCTGCCTACACTGCCTATACAAAAGCGCTGTGCCACCGGTGGACCTTTGTTCAGAGGACCATACCCGGAATTTCAGAACTGTTTCGTCCTTTGAAGATGCTCTTCGACAGTGCTTTCTACCAGCAATAGTAGGGAGACAGATCTCGGATACGGAGAGAGGCTTGTTCACATTGCCTGTGAGACTTGGTGGACTTGGTATTTCGAACCCAGTCGAAGGATCAGAACTCGAATTCCAGGCTTCTGTGAAAATCACAGACAATCTGAAGAAGTTGATCATTGGTCAAGAGTCATCCCTTGATGGGTATCAGGCTGGTGCTGTGGCTGAGGTGACGAGTGATTGCTTGAAGGACAAGGAGGTGAGGCTGTTGAGGAGGGTCTCTGCCATCGTATCCAACTCTTCTGATGAAGGGCTGAAAAGGTCGATCACCCTGGCCCAAGAGAAGGGTGCTGGGGCGTGGCTCACTGTTCTCCCTATTGGTTCACTTGGATGGGTGCTAAACAAGGAGGAGTTTCGGGATGCACTCAGGCTGAGGTACGGCTGGCAGATCCCAAACATCCCAGCAGTTTGTGTTTGTGGCAAGAAGAACTCTGTAGACCACACCTTGATTTGTAAAAATGGTGGCTACTTGATCTTCAGACACAACAAGATTCGTGACACAAATGCTGCGTTTCTCCGGGAAGTGTGCCATGACGTAAAGACTGAGCCTGAGTTGATCCCGATTGACTCTAGTCAGACAGTCCAAGGGAATACGGAAGAGAGAGCTCGCCTCGACATCTCGGCTCGAGGGTTATGGGGGCCCTTCCAGAAGACCATGTTCGATGTCAGAATCTTCCATCCCAACGCTGACACGTACAAGAATCGCGACATCAAGTCCGTCTACTCCCAGCATGAGAACGTCAAGAAGAGGGACTATGAACAACGTGTCATCCAGGTGGAGAAGTGCAGCTTCACACCACTGGTGTACAGCACGTCAGGAGGGATGGCTCCACAAGCACAGGCATTTCATAAGAGAATTGCAGAACTCATTGCCGAAAAGACAAACGAGGAATACCGAGACGTTATCAGTATAATGCGAACAAAACTGTCCTTCGCACTCCTGAAAAGTGTGCTCGTGTCAGTGAGAGGATCTCGGGGCAAATCTTCTCACAAGCGCGAAATTCCGATTAGAGGTTTCGTTCAATCTCATCCCGGATGGATTGAAAGGGATTTCACTTTTCTTGATTTCCATGAAAGGAGATTTCACTTTTTCTTGATTTCCATGGCCTTCATGCCCAATTGGCGGTTTTTAGTCTTAGAATTCCAAGGGATAGTTTGGTAATAATATCAGGAAATGTGTTTTGTACATGTGATATATTATCTTAATTATAGTTTCGTTATAATAACTTAGATGATAAGCAATCCAGAGAAATTAAAAACATCCTTTTGCAATATGATTCAAATTTCAATTCTGGTCCTTGGGCTCTCCATCTAGCAGGGAGATCCCCGTCAATTAAGAGCAGTGCAACCCAGCCCCATTACCCAGCAACTTGCTAAGCAGGACTGTACGGTAATAGATATATGTGACATATTTGGAGAAATGCAGAAGCATCAGAATGATAATGCTTTAGTTTGTGAAGTTGATCAAGATGTTAAGAATAGCACGATGTAACATTTTTTCGGACGGTTAATAGCCGCAATTGTAGCCATCTCCATAAGACTCAGATTTTATTGTGATGATAAGGAAAGTCACAACTAGCCCCCTACCACTACCAGAAGACACACCATGGATCTACCTGATTTTAAATACATATTCTATAACAGAACGAGTATCACATTATTTAATTCAAGCGAGTAACGTATTATCTAATTCAAAGAATAAAAAATCAACATAGCATAAAATTCATCCCGCTGTTTCCACACATGTTTGTCACATTGTGGTACCAGTGGGACAATATCCGGTATTTTCCTGCCGAAACAGGTTTTTAAAGAAGCTGGAGAGAGTTGTCCTGTAGTTTGGACGTCGAATGGGTATAAGGGGAATTAAAAGATCGTCAAGAAAATGTTTGCTGATGGTGATATTGACATCACTTACGTGATTTTTATCACCGTAAACAAAACGATGATGTGCATTTACCAGAAAAATGGAAAGTACATGAACCTCATCCTGTCAGGTTAGTTTTCAACGTGACAATTGACAGATGTTCTATATACATTCATATGTTTAAAATTAAAGAAAAATAATTAATAAATAATATATTCGCTAAATCGTTTTTTCTGTGAAACAGATCGTTTTATCCAACCATATGGGCAAATCCACGAAAACGAGGAAAAATTTTGAAATTTGAAATCATCAGTCCAGCAAAAAGTTTTGACTTCAAATGAAAGCTAGGACTTTCCTCTAAATGATGCAAAAAACCGCATCAAAAAATATTGAAAGACCTCGACGATTTGCGCGATTGAGTAAGGGCTACTTTTGGACAATGTTCAGCCTCAATTAATGGCATTTTTGAATTATCATAAAGAATGCTTATATTTGTAATCAAGGGAATAATTTTTGCTTAATAGTGGACTTTTGATCTAGTTTGATTCATATTTTAATATGAAAACTCGCTTTCTCTAACTATTTTGAAGTGACGTTAAAACTCTTTGGGGACAATTGATGTGTGCGTTACGTAACAAAATGATGCAAAAGTTTTGTAAAAGCCTTAATTCATTTCATTTATGCCGAAAAACTCATTTTCAGCTGTTTTGGATACTTTTGGTCGTCATGGCACATGTGTGAAAGCTTAGACTGATCAAATTTAGACAATATGGCCTTGTGTGTTACGTAACGTTACGTAATGCACAAAACTTTTCCAATTAATTTTCAATGAAAGAAACTGCAAGAAATAACCATTTCTAATCAGAAAATTCTGTAATAACTTACAGATAAGGAATGTAAAGTAAATTTGAACTTAGAAAAGAATTACAAAGAAAAAGTTAGTATTTAGTCATTCAATCCCACATACATTAGAAAATCAAAGCATAAATCGATAAATTTTCTTTTTCTAGAACCTAAATGCTATCAAAATGTATTCAGGGTATAAGATATCAATGCCCTTGAGGAATTGTGCTTTAATGGCCTCAAAAAGTGATTTTCTCAAAAATTTGCCACTTTGTGACACATGAAAAACATCTTTTCTACTAGCAAACTCGAAAATCGTTGAATTTGGCCCTCTCACGATAGGAATCGGCCGTTATTCATCTTGGAAAGTTGCTGGGTGATACCAAGAGTTATCTTAACCCTGTCAGAAATGAAATATTCTAAGTATGACAGTAAAATCATAGAAAATTGATCCAATTTTTTTTTGCTACACTTTGATGGCCTAATATGGGACTGAAATTGATAGAACCACCAACATTTTTTTTAGATTGAGGACCTTGATTGCTCCTGCATCTAATTGAGGCCTTACTATGCCAATAGAACAGTATAAAATAGGTCTATTCACAGTGAGGAAAATTTGTGCATTACGTAACAGGCAATTTGTGCATTACGTAACAAATTATGTGAGCCTGGTAAAAGAAAATGGAGTGCATCAACCAATAAAAGCATTGTTAAACTTAAAGTTTATATATTCTTCTATCATTAGAAACTAGTGTGAACTCCCCATTCGCTCACATGGAACTGACTTTTTGTGATCAAATTCTGTCAATTGATTTTATTAGATCCAGTCCTGTGCGTTACGTAACATTTTTTGATGGCTTGTGTAAAATTTTCTTTGCAACCAATTCTCATTCAAAACATCAAATAGGCTCAACGAATGTTTGAAGTTTGTCTCTAAAGCAAGGAATAGTGCTGTGATGACTTCAATTTGGCTGCCTTGACCTTTGAATCCTCAAAATCGAGTAAAAAGTGTGCGTTACGTAACGTGGATTTGGACATATAATTGTAACAGATCCCGGATGCACAGGAGGTGCAACCACCTTCCACTGTCCACCCTATATATCTAAGTATCTGCATGCAAGGTTGAATTCTCAGATTTTAATTCATATTCTTGTCAGCAACTGCTACACACGTATCCCATCTACACAAGTACTGGGTGTGGCTAAGTCTACTGATCTACTGATCTACTGATGCCAAACCGGTAAATGTCTTTGAAATTACCTACCCATTGTAATCATACTGAGAATATGCTTGAAGACTTACCTGATACCACTTCTTGTTGAGTCAGGATCCATTAGATTTTTTCCCTCCCCATTGGCATTTTTGTGAATACAAAAAGGCAAATGAGAGGGTTGGCAGAGATCGTGGTTTAGGAAGGTGAGAAATAGGATATGTGTATATCAGGTCGAGGTTTGCAATACAACTACTGTAATTTCTGGAAAGTGCCCGGATTGCTCCTTTATAATATCAGTCGCGAAAATGTCCCTCCGTCCCTCGTCCCTCCGTCCGTCCCCCTTTCACACATATCTTCAAAATCACGAATTTCCTAATTCATGAAGCTTTCGGTTGTCAAAAATTTTAATCGCAAACGTTGACCAGGCCCATCCGTGCCACATTCCCAGTCACTAAAGTTTTCATATCGACCAAATCTTATGTCCTGAAATTGATTTTCATTTCGACTATTTCAAACACAAAAAACACGATTTTTTTCACCAAAAAAGATATTGACCGAGTAAATGTGAAGAAGGCTTGCCAAATTTGACTATTCTCTGAGAAATGATGTGGAAAATTGAATCAGTATCACAATAAAAAAACTGAAATTTTACACGTATTCATGTTACACATAATTATAAAATGTCATTTCATGATTTCGTAGCTCAATCGGTTAGCGCGTCAGACTTTGCAGTGTTGGCACGCTTGAGGTCACGGGTTCGAGCCCCACTATAGTCAAATTTCAAATTTTTATTTTCTTAGCTTATCTTCAGTTTTCTGATAGCAAAAAATGATCCTGTACAGCCCAATCAGTTGATCAGAAAGGTTTTAAATCAGGTCACAGAAAATTTTTAGTAATAATTTTAATTCAATACACGAAATATACGATGGCACGATACTCAAATAAGCATGTTGCCCAGGTCGTTAAGACTAGAATTTCCAAAATGTTGAGTTACAAGACATCACGCATCGCGGGGGAGGGAAATTAAGCGCCTGCATACGGGAACAATGGACAAACAAGAATTGTGTCGGCAGGCGCAATTCTTGTTACTCAAGGAAAGGACAGATTATCTGGTTATTGCTACAGAAGAATTCAAATTTTTGGATACACTATTCTACATAGCACCTGGGTTCAGTTATGACACGTTTCTGAAGGCATATGGTGCTGAGCTATTCAAAACCTACTTTCCGCAGCACTTTGGAGCCTGTTTTTTGTAGCCTTGAAATGACCATTATCACCGAAAAGGATATTTTAATTAGTAAAATAAAATAAAAATAAAAATAAACACATCCTAGATACGAAATATTTCAATTTGAAAATATACCACATTGAAATTGGAGATAAAGAATATGAGAACTTATGAAAAGATAAGATAATGAGAGTAATACAATATATATTTCGCAGGCTTGGAACGTTGGAACTCAGAAAATGAAGATTTTTAGACTTGTCGATCAATACGGAACAATATTACGTCGTGTTCGATCTTAATCTGCGAAGGTGTTACTCGGTCACAACTTAAGAAAACATGTATGGAATAGTAAAAATTTACAGATGTACAAGATACAACCTTGAAAGTTCAAGCCCAATGTTATTTCTACGATAGTGTTGAAGTATAAAGGAATAGTCTAAAGAAATTCTTAACCTACCCAGACTTACGGAGATAAATATCATAAATCGTTTGTGAATTCTTAAGATTGATGAGCATACCGTAGCTTTTAATGATCTATAGTTGACAAAGATAAATTCATTATAATCACGATTTTGATATTAATAGTAACTTGAGAAAGGGAGTCTTTTGGGTCCTACAGTATTTTTGTCCGGACCATTAGTGCAGGTCACCCTGGACTGGATAAGAACGAACTGCTTAGATTGAAGATATAATTACGACACGGGTAATTGGTACATCATGATTCGAAAATAGCTAAGTTGCTTCTATAGTTTAACACCAGGCCTAGTTTTAATAACCATAGCGTAACCATATGACATAAAACACGTGTGTAGATGTTTTATAGATTTATTTATTGGACTCATGAGGGTAATATTCAGACGACTTGTAAAGCTGTGAAACTAGTAAACAGCTGCCGTAGCCCAGCCCCATTACCCAGCAACTTGCTAAGCAGGACTGTACGATAATAGTTAAATGATAGATGATAGTTAAAGGTGACATATTTGGAGAAATGCAGGAGCATCAGAAAGATAATGCTTTAGTTTGTAAAATTGATCAAGATGTTATGAATCGCACGATATAACATTTTTCGGACGGTTAATAGCCGCAATTGTAGCCATCTCCATAAGACTCAGATTTTATTGTGATGATAAGGAAAGTCACAACTAGCCCCCTACCACTACCAGAAGACACGCATCATGGATCTACCTGATTTAAAATACATATTCTATAACAGAGCGAGTAACAAATTATTTAATTCAAGCAAGTAACGTATTATCTAATTCAAAGAATAAAAAATCAACATAGCATAAAATTCAACCCGCTGTTTCCACACATGGTCATCTCATTGTGGTACCAGCGGGACAATACCAAGTATTTGCTGCCGAAACAAGTTTTTGAAGAGAAGCTGGAGAGAGTTGTCCTGTAGTTTGGACGTCGAATGGGTATAAGGGTAATTAAAAGATAGCCAAGAAAATGTTTGCTGATGGTGATATTGACATCACTTACGTGATTTTTATCACCGTAAACAAAACGATGATTTGCATTTACCAGAGGAACGGAAAGTACATGAACTTCATCCTGTCAGGTTAGTTTTCAACGTGACAATTGACAGATGTTCTATATACATTCATATGTTTAAAATTAAAGAATAATAATTAATAAATAATATATTCGCTAAATCGTTTTTTCTGTGAAACAGATCGTTTCATTCAACCATATAATTGTAACAGATCCAGGATACACATGAGGTGCAAGGTTGAATTCTCAGATTTTAATTTATATTCTTGTCAGCAACAGCAACAGCAGAACATGTATCCCATCTACACAAGTACTGGGTGTGGCTAAGTCTACTGATCTACTGATGCCAAACCGGTTAATGCCCTTAAAATTGCCTAACTATTGTTATCATACTGAGAATATGCTTGAAGACTTACGGTATACCACTTCTTGTTGAGTCCGGATCCATTAAATTAGTAATCAAGAAAGGAACCGGGTACATGGTAATTGCTACTGAAGAATTCAAACTTTTGGATAAACTTTTCGACATAGCACCTGGGTTCAGTTATGGAACAGTGTTTGAAAGTCATGTCGACTACATGGTGCTGAGCAATTCAAAACCTACTTCCCAGACTTTAAAAGCTAGAAAGCAATGAGTTTCCATCTTATGACGACTTTTTCTCAAGTCTCAGAGGACGCAACACTTTGGAGCCTGTTTTTGCTAGCCTTGAAATGCTCACTATCACCGAAAAGGATATTTTAATTGGTCAAATAGAATAAGAATAAGATTTTCATTTTATCTTTTGTTGCACCTGTCAGCAGTTTTTGACGTTTGAAGTACGATCAAATTACAAAAAGGCTAAAATATCGAACAATGAACGTCGAGTACTACAAGAACGCTGATTTCCTCAAATTCCTAAGCAAATCCACGACATGCAGGGCGGAGATATTTGAGAGAGTAACTTGCGGAGGTCCCGGAATTTGTCGAAGATGTTCTGTCATGTCACAAAAAGAGGTAATCACACAAAAAGAGGTAATCATATAGCGACACCACACTATATAGTGACACCATGGATCAGGGCCCCAGGGCGGGACCATGGACTTGAAGGGGCTCTATACTTCTATAGAGCGGACTGAGGGTTTCTGCGTGATGTCGTTATTCTTTTGCTGGCTAGATTACGGAGAGAGGGGTTTTTAAAGAGAATTTCATTATAAGAAACCTGTTTTTTGGAAATTTTCAGGGGTGTTTTATGTTTTTGCAACCAGTTCTTTCCCTCCAAATTTTGTTGGGAGAAGAGAAGAATGTAGTATGTGAGGGCAATTTTAATATTTCCATACATGCTTGTCACCTTGTGATACCAGTGGGACAATATCGAATATTTGCCTGCCGAACCAGGATTTTTACGAGAAAAGGAGAAAACAGCTAAGATCGTCCTGTAGTTCGGACATCGGATGGATAAAAATCGTATTAACCAAATAGTCAAGAAAATTCTGAAGGCGATATCGATACCACTAGGAGAATAATTTCGAAAACTGCGCGCAAGAGTTGGCACTTGGTGACATCGTTGCTTTCGGCTAATGTCGCAGTGTCGCACCTGGCTCGATAGTAGCTATGACAAGACACCGGAACATAAACACCCGAGATGATAAGAGATAAATAAGAAATAATTAAGAGATCCAGAGAAACTGCCAAAATTCTCCTGCTTTTGAAAACTTCAACACACTGATTTCTGTCACTACTTACGTGATTCATAGCAACGTGAAGGAGACTATGCTGTGTCTATACCAAAGAAATGGCAAATACATGAACCTCATCCTTTTTTGTCTGAAGGTTAGTTTTAAACAAGACATATGTTCAAATGTACAAAAGTAAAGAAAAATAAAAAATATATCAACGTACTCGATATTTCTGTGAAATAGATCGTTTTATATAGGTACCTGACCATATTTGTCGCAGATCCAGGATGCATATCAGGTGCAACATAAGGTGCGACCGTCTTCAAAAAGCGGTGTTAACCATTCTTAAAATCCGAGGCTGAATCCTCGGATTCTCATTCGTGTGTTGTCACAGTAGCTACACACAGTCGTGTCAGCAACAGCATCACACGTATCCTTTCTACATCGGGTGTGGCTAAGTGTACTGATGCCAAACCGGTAAATTTCTTTAAAATAACCCATTGTAATCATACTGCTAAGATGCTTGAAGACTCACCTGATACCACTTCTTGTGGAGTCCGAATCCATTAAATTTTTAATCAAGGAAAGGACAGATTATCTGGTTATTGCTACAGAAGAATTCAAATTTTTGGATACACAATTCTACATAGCACCTAGTTATGACACGTTTCTGAAGGCATATGGGGCTGAGCAATTCAAAACCTACTTTCGTTTGTTAATTCTGAAGATTTATGAGCATACCGTAGCTTTTAAAGATCTAGAGTTGATAAAGATAAAATTCATTATAATCACGATTTTGATATTAATAGTAACTTGAGAGAGGGAGTCTTTTGGGTCCTACAGTATTTTTCCGGACCTTTGGTGCAGGTCACCCTGGACTGGATAAGAACAGAAGTGTAGAATGAAGATATTGCTACACGGGCAATAAGTATCATGATTTGCTACTATAGTTTAACATGATATGAGGCTTAGTTTTGATAAGAATAACGTAACCATATAACACTTGTGTAGAATTGTAGATGATTCATTGATTTATTTATTGGACTCATGGGGGAAGTATTAACATGCTGTCTATCAAAGGGTGATCTGGTCCCGAGATCGGGGGATTTGTTTGTTATTTCAGATATAAAGTAAGTTTCACTATTGAACATTCACGGTCGTAGCGGAGCAAATCTCAAAATTAACAACTGTCTGAGAACTACACTAAGCATGCTGCGGACATGCTGAATACAGGACAATGCACATAACCCATGGTACCAGTGTAATCGTCTCATGTTAAATTGAAATATCAAGGCACGGTGTGATCACGACGAATTAGAACTGTTCCCAAATAAATTTAAACAAGTCTTATATAATTTCCTGAAAACGGAAAAGGATATTCGATCTGAACACACTGATATTGATTGGCCAGATCCCAGTTGACTACACGAAAGAACTAAAGAAGTAAAATACCTTGGAGTTATCCTCGATAACGAGCTCAAGTGGAACAAGTACATAGATTAACTGGAACAAGTACATAACAAGCGGAACAAGTACATAAATCATGATGTATCCATGATAAGAGACACCTTGAATGTCATCAGAATAATCAAGAAACAGAAAGATGGATATACAAGTCAATCGTCATACAGGGAGTCGGCAGTTGATAAAGATAAAGTTTATTAATAATAATGTAAATAACTTAAGACAGAGAGTCTTTTGAGCCGTGCAGTACCTTCATTTGGAGTCCGGACCATCAGTGCTGGCCACTCTGGGATGTTAAATCGACGACACAGGCATAACTGGTATGATACGAGGCGAATCCTTTTCAGATTGCGAACATTAAAGGTAAAGTACGGGGTTGATAATTTACGGCAGACTGGAGGCAAACTGGAGAACCTCCAGACTGCCGGAATACCAAGGTCGGAGCAGCTCACGGCACTAAGGGGAGCATCAGACAGCGGTTTGTGAAATCCAGCCAAGCGACCAGGTAGTGCCGACTGCAGGTCGGAGACTATCAGAACGTTATATAAAAGAATCTCTTGAGTCCTGCATGCAGGACATTCTCAAGGGAGTTTTCAAGCTCATAACAGAGAAGAGAGGAGATATGGTCTTTAGGCCACTATTGAGGAACAATAACTTCAAGGCCACAAAGGAAGACATACGTTTAGCCATAAAACTTATATTTAGGGGTGCAATTCTTGACCTAGATGCGGCCATAAAGGCCACAGACACGTCACCTCACACCATAAATAAAATCACTGCATTCGCATTGTTATGATGGCCGGCAAATTTTCGGGAGGAATAAAGGCCAGGTACTCAGGTAAGATTATATTATCATAATATTTCTTCAGACCGCGCTATTATCTGAATATCTGGACAGCTGATGTTTGAATTTAAACTTAATATAATAATTGACTTCCCTTCAGCATAAAATATTGGCATGTCTTTACACAAACCAAAACCAATTTTATATAAGAAGATGGTGACCAGGCGGACCATAGGGCCAAGTGCGAGGGGGACAGTTCCCGTTACTGATCGACCTTGTTCTCAAACACGCTCGGGATCCTTCGAACTCGGTTTTCACTTACATACCTGAAGCGCTGCATCCTTTCAGCAATACTAATATTCATTTTTTATTAAATATTTTTTAGGGTCCATTAAAAATTTAATGTAAAGTATTCATTATTAGCAGTCGGGTTTTGTGGGAAGCACAAAATAGTGCAGTGGTAGAAATATTATGAGAGTAATGGAAGGGAAACTGAGGCAAAGAGAGGCACTCTAACTAGTAGTGATAATGTGAAATTTAGTATTGCGATTCATTCATCATTTACTCCTTTCTTACACCTCATAAACCTCTCCTTTCCGCGTACAAACAAGAGTTGGATATTCTTTGATTAACTAAGAACCGTGAACCACTGCTCTAGGGCTGTATGTAAAACTCTCCAGTCCCAACACTTTCAGAATAGGATAAGGAGGCGGGGCTTCAGGTACAGAAGATAAGACAATTTCGCTACTACATGGAGAGGAAAGACACTATATGCGAAGTGGATTTAAGAACAAACTACGCATAATGAGCGTTTAATAAATTAATTAATCTTCAATTATTGCTGTATAGCTTCAATTATTGCTGTATTGATGTAGGATAAACGTGGACCTAAAAGCTCTTAACTTCTCAAAGCTCTAAAAGAGTTAAGAATCTAGGCTATTCTGAAACCGGAAACATGGATATGAAATTTCACTAGCTATCGACAGTGACAGATCCAGGCTGCGATGCTAAACATTCAATATTTTCAGCATTAAGCATAGCAGCGCGAACTCTGATCAAATAGATACGGCACATACCATGAGCGAACCACTGTGAAATGCTCTACAGATAAACAGCAAAAACATCTGAAGAGAGTACATAGTGAATATGGATTTTACGAAAACCTTATTAACCAGTTAAATCTGGTCAAACGAAAAATATAAATTCCACAAAAGGGTAATTATTAAGGAATGTTACAGTGATTATAAAGAAAACATTAGGTATTACTTATGACGGACATAATGTTAGATATTATAGAGTTACATAACGAATAAGTGTGAAGTAACATGATTTACGCCACGAGCGAAGCGAGTTGCGTAAATCGCATTATTCACCGAAGCCGAAGGCTGAGTTGAATAATGATTTGTTTTCATCGAGGGCGCAGCCCGAGTTGAAAACAAGCTGTTACTTCATACTTATGAGTTGTGTAACGATATTATTCACCAAGTGAAATAGATAAGATAAAAAACAAGATAAAAACTGGGTGCACAACTTTGGCATACTGCACCGAGCACAGTGACAGGCAAAAAAGGACGTTCTATCGTATCACTAATATAGAGAAGACCCTCGCGGTACCACTACTACTCGCAGCAGAAAAGGACGTTCTATCGTATCACTAATTTGTAATTGGAGAGTTGGAGGAGGAGCAGCACGATCACCTGATCCTCTCACTGGTAGTACTACTACTGTTGCGCGGTATGTCGGCGTGATGGAATCTGCAATTGGACTGTCACGTGACACGATTTCCGATCAAAAAAGTGGCACGTGACATATCACGAGCAGTCAGGTTCCTGAAAAGTTGGCCGAGAGCCCAGTTCTTAACCACAGTCAGTATTAACTAAAGTGTGAAGTAATACGGCCCAAGTGTTGAATAACATGGTAAAAATGGCAAATAATACGGTGTAAGAGTGGAGTAACATGGTAAAAGTGGAAATAACACCAAAAAGGGTGAAGTAATACGACAAAAAAACTCTGAATAATACGTTTTTATTCAACCGGTATAACCCCACCACATGGTGAATAATATACCTAGCCTAATCTACTCAAAATATGACTTATGAGGTAGAACAATATGAATAGATTGGTTTGTGTCCACACACCGCATGCTATCATATGCCTATGATTTATATATTCCCCCTTCATATTACAGATGAGGGACATTAAGATAAACATTATCATTTTAACATAGGAGGGATTCGTTGTATTCTTTTGAATCGTATGTACCAAATCGTATAATTGATAAGAACAGTAACTTCAGCTCTGAGGACCTCCGCTCATTTCCAGAACTGTGTCTCACATCCCTTCCCTTGGTGTACCCCCTCCCCTGCATAATACACCAAATGCTTTCAATCAACAGAACTATCCATGAAGAAACAATCTCAAGAACCATGCGAGGGAACCATAAAAGGGAGTAAGGACTTTAAATCCACCAACTCGAGATTCCTAATACACTTAGGCAACAACCATGACAAGGAGACAACTAGAGAAAAGATAACCCAGATAAAAGCACCGGGATACGTGGCTTACAAAATAATATTACCTGGAGCTCTGGAGTCTCGACCTCCAGGAGTTCAAAACAACAGGTCGAAAGAATTGCTTCTTTGCTAATTAATTAACGAAAAGGTTAAATATTTGAATAGAGAGGTGTTAGGTTTTACGGTATAAAGAAAGGTCTACGTTATAGTTTCGGATAAGTTCTAGAGAAGTTCAATTTTGTCATTAGTCTATTGATACTTGGATAAGCGTGGCCCTCTCACCAGGGTAAAAGTAAACTCGCCTGATAATGTGGGAGATTCTACCACGGGAGACGGGTTTGGGAGCCTGATCTAATTATTCACAGACTCGGAGGTTTAAAGTTCGGAGCGTCACAGCTTGGAAAAATAAACGTTGTTTTATGTGAAGTATTTAATTTTTACCGTTCCCTATTTTGAAATCATAAATTCTTTCTTTCTCCAGTCTCACCTTCGACTCGTTCCATTCTCATCGTAATTCTGCCAAGTCAATAGGGATAGGTTTTGTTACGCATGGGAAAGGAATTGAGCTTCCAAATCATAGATTGTACAATCTGGACAACACCGGGTAAAATAGTACATACCTAATTACATAAATTATTTGTTATACTATAACTTCAGGCCGACTTTAACCTTTTTTACTATCAAGAACTCCCACGAAACGTTCAAATCCTCTGAAATAAGAACCAGACCCGGTTCTACTTTGGAGCTCTGCCAGCACTTAATTAAATTACGATAAGGGGGTGCAGAGGAGTGAGGACTGAGACATTATTAATGATTCTAGAGCTTAAACAACCTTGATTCCCATACACAAATAATTGGCTATAAGTGATAAGTGGTCAAATTAGTAACTTAAAACCAAATTCCTCGCCATAAATCCCCTCCAAAGAGGCGGTAATCCTTTCATAATCTGGAAATTTCCAGGGTAGTTCCCAGAGTACCAAAACCGTTAATCACTCAACTGCTACATTTGAAATTTGGAATTTCTGTGTGTAATAAGTGCTGAGAGGATAAAAATTTGTCTCCACTTGGTCTAACCCAGGCAGGTGGGTGAATGACCCGGTCACAGGGTTTAGCATTATTAAAAGTAATATTATCTGCAAAATTCAGTGAATGTGGCATAAGTCATGAACCCAGGTGACCTGAGAGAATAGCTTCACGAGTTAGGCAACGCACTTAGATTATAAAAGTTAATGTGAATTCGTATGAATATATAATAATTTTAGATTCTTAAGTTTCAGAATGTAATAAGATTTTAAACTATACTTTGCTGATAACTTAACTTTTATTAACTATCCACAGCTCCACAAGAATTTAGCTTCCCCAACATGCACCCCTACCCATTCAAGTAGCTACTAATGGCAGTCAATGGCATATTACTTTTCAGTCTTCTAACCAACCAAAGAACAAAATAGAGTTCTGCCATCAAATCCACATCAAATCATAGATTCCAAGTTCTTTTCATGGTTACTGAATTGAATTTATTTTCACGTTTTTAAACTCAGGAGCCATCAGCAGACAGTGAGAGCTCTGAGATTAATAGAAGCTCTGAGATGGAAGATTGATACAAGCTCCATAACTGGCCAAGTATGGATTGCAGTCTCAATACATAATATTATTTCTAAGTTGGGTTGGGAAATGGGAATTGGATTGAGGTGCGAAAATTCGTGATTTTCAGGTGATCACGTGATATAAAAATAATTGACTGGATATTATTATGGCTCACTGACATAAAATCAGCTGCCGAGGCAACTCATCATTTCATGCCAACATTACCCTCGGACCCCATGTGGCATGTTTGGACCCACTCACTCGGGCCCACAAGTCTGCCCACACAAGTGCATCAACTGGAATTGGCTCTGGTTGACACGTTCAACACAGAACCTGTACTAAAGTTGACAGGCAAAATGAAATACATGGAAACTGTGTTTCATTGAATTTCCGAAACACACCATGACAAAGCGATAGTTGATGCCTACCACTTTCAGGCCCAGTAGCCGTTATTAAATTAAGAGTTTTAACACTACACTCTGATGAGGCAGCGATGGCTGCACAAGTCTAAAAAATGTGACAGGGAATTGCAAAACAACGACCATCAAAAGTCGTTCAATACATTCAAGGTTGCTTTTGTTCATTTTGCCACATAGCTGGTCATAAAGCCGGAGAATGCCGCCGGATGCAGAGGTTGAAAGCAAACTTTTGAACGAAAACCACACAAGTGGATTACCTTAAGACAAGACCATTCTTGGCTAAGAAACAGTTTTTTAATTTAAGGTATTAATTTATTGTTTTTATTCTATAACTTCAAATGAATTTATTTTTCATACTGAGTATCAGTATACTTCTGAATTTAAATTATTATATTCAGTTTTTATCATATTGTTCAGTTTAAATTATTATATTCTGTTGCACTAACTTAACTTATTTTTATTGGGTAGGGAGAATCTCCCACATTTGGCGAGTTTATTTTCACCCGGGTGAGAGGGCCACGCTTATCCAAGTATCAATAGACTAATGACAAAATTGAACTTCTCTAGAACTTATCCGAAGCTACAACGTAGACCTTTATACCGTAAAACCTAACACTTCTCTATTCAAATATTTAACCTTTTCGTTAATTAATCCGGAAATGAGCTATTCTTCCAGCCTGTTGTTCTGAACTCCTGGAGGTCGAGACTCCAGAGCTCCAGGTTATATTATTGTATGACTCGTGTCCCGTGTTTCTTTCTGGGTTATCTTTTCTCTAGTTGTCTCCTTGTCATGGTTGTTGCCTAAGTGTATTAGGAATCTCGAGTTGGTGGATTTAAAGTCCTTACTCCCTTTTATGGTTCCCTCGCATTGTTCTTGAGATTGTTTCTTCATGGATAGTTCTGTTGATTGAAAGCATTTGGTGTATTATGCAGGGGAGGGGGTACACCAAGGGAAGGGATGTGAGACACAGCTCTGGAAGTGAGCGGAGGCCCTCAGAGCATTAAATTACTGTTCTGATCATTCACAAGATTAGGTATACGATTCGAAAGAATACATCGAATCCCTCCTATGTTAAAACGATAATGTTTATCTTCTGTACGCAGAATTTGGCCGAGTGGGTTCAACAAGGCAATCGAGAGGTATAGCTGATGTAAAGATAAAAGCGTATATTCCAGTTAGATTTACAGCACTGAACTCAATATTATTCACATTTTCACTTAACAGCGCCTCGCCTCGCCTCATTGCTCATCATTCCTCCTACTTACTTTTAGAGTACCGCATTACTTAAACTCTTAATGGACTTTTATTAAAGAGATAATATTTCAAAGCGAATATTAAAACCCCGTGTACACTTCATATCCCTCATCCGTCAACGGAGGGGGATAAATCATATGCATTTGATAGCATGCGGTTGTGGACAAAAACCAATCTATTCATATTGTTCTACGTCATATTTTGAGTAGATTAGATATCCTTAATAAGCAATACCTTTTATATTTACTGTAAAATTCCTTAATAATTACCCTTTCGTGGAATTTATATTTATCGTTTGACCAGATTTAACTGGTTAATAAGGTTTTGTAAAACCCATATTCACTCTGCACTCTCTTCAGATGTTTTTGCTGTTTTTCTGTAGAGCATTTCACAGTGGTTCGCTCTGAATGGCATGCCTTATCTATTTGATCAGAGTTCGCGCTGCTATGCTTAATGTTGAAAATATTGAATGTTTAGCATCAGCAGCCTGGATCTGTCACTGTCGATTGCCAGTGAAATTTCATATCCATGTTTCTGGTTTCAGAATAGCCTAAATTCTTAACTCTTTTAGAGCTTTTAGAAGTTAAGAGCTTTTAGGTCCTACATCAATAAGCAATAATTGAAGATAAAATTATATCAGATGTAAATGCTCATTATGCGTGGTTTGTTCTTAAATCCACGTACCATATAGTGTCCTTTTTCTCCATGTAGTAGAGAAATTGTCTTCTCTTCTGTACCTGAAGCCCCACCGCCTTATCCAATTCTGAACGTGTTTGGATTTGGTATGTTCAAGGGAAGGTGGACCCAACAAAATATTTAATAAAAAGCGAATATTAGTATACTGCTGAAAGGATGCAGCGCTTCAGGTATGTAAGTGGAAACCGAGTTCGAAGGATCCGGAGCGTGTTTGAGAACGTCCAGCAATCCTGCAGACACACTGCTACTGCCAGTTTTGTATCACGATGCTGGTCTGTGGGCGACTGGCAGATTAGTCCTTCCGTTTGGATTGCCTCTTTATCCAGCTTTCTGCTGACAGTATTCCAGTGAACCCATGTTGCTGGACCCATGTTGCTGAACCCGTGTTGATGGACCCATGTTGCTGAACCCGTGTTGATGGACCCATGTTGCTGGCTATCATCCGAGAGCCAGCAACCCCACTCGTACCTGTAATGCTTGGTTGCTGGGTTTGGTGTCTTGAGAAAGATACTCACAAATGCATTTTCGTTCTTTACTGCTCTGTACCCTTGTTTCACGAGTACGACGCCCCTATTTTCCATGTCGATTACTTCCTCGCTCTGGTTCACGGTTTGTTTTCCTGTCTGCACCCCGTTTGTCCCCGGTATTACTATCAGCCACAGTGTATCTGACCTCATCACTCCCATTACGTTGTGTTCCATCTCGAATAAATCTCATGGTCCTGACCGTCTCTGTTGTCTTCTTCTGGTTTTTCCTTCTTCTGCGTCATTCCTCCCTTCTCCCACCTTCTCACAGTAAATTATCTTCCTGGTGGTCTCCATCCTGCACTCTCTCGTCTCCTAGCTGGCTTTCACAACCTTCCAACCGCTGTCTGATGCCTTCCTTAGTGCTGTGAGATGTTTCGAGACCTCGATCTTGCTCAGGACGACTCTGCTCGATGTAGATCCTTCCAAACGCGCCACCGTAAGAGAAAACCGAGATCGAAGGATCCGGAGCGTGTTTGAGAACGTGGTCGATCAGTAACGAGTACTGTCCCCCTCGCACTTGGCCCTCTGGTCCGCCTGGTGACCATCTTCTTAAATAAAATTGGTTTTGATTTGTGTAAAGACATGATGCCAATATTTTATGCTGAAGGGAAGTCAGTTAGTATATTAAGTTTAAATTCCAACATCAGCTGTCCAGATATTCAGATAATAGCGCGGTCTGAAGAAATATTATGATAGTATAATCTTACCTGAGTACCTGGCGTTTATTCCTCCCGAAAATTTGCCGGCCATCATAACAATGCAGTGATTTTTATTTGTGGTGTGAGGTGACGTGTCTCTGGCCTTTATGGCCGCATCTAGGTCAAGAATTGCACCCCTAAATCTAAGTTATATGGCTAAACGTATGTCTTCCTTTGTGGCCTTGAAGTTATTGTTCCTCAATAGTGGCCTAAAGACCATATCTCCTCTCTTCTCTGTTATGAGCTTGTAAACTCCCTTGAAAATATCCTGCATGCAGGACTCTTTTAGAGATTCCTTTATGGCCGAAAGGCCGCGTTTGTCCGGGTTATATAACGTTCTGGTGGTCTCCGACCTGCAGTCGGCACTACCTGGTCGCTTGGCTGGACCGCTGTCTGATGCTATCCTTAAACCCTTAGTGCCGTGAGCTGCTCCGACTCTGCTCGATGTAGATCCTGCCAAACGCGCCACTGTAAGAGAAAACCGAGATCGAAGGATCCCGAGCGTGTTTGAGAACTTGGTCGATAAGTAACGACACAGCAATTGCTGGAAGTATGGTATCATCTCTCTAAATACAGTAAATTATTATTGATTAATCTCTGGATTACTTTATCGTTATCTGTAATTTGTCTTTTATTGTAATGCTAATATGTCATGAACTAAAAAAGATGTTCGGGAGTCTCCTCAATTGCGATTGATTTTGTTCACATCACTACTGTATCGAAGAAGCCTAAGAATGTTGCTAGTATGTTGCGGGATGATTTCACGAATTTTTCCTCCTCTTCGGTGTTGTTTCTGAACAGTTGATCATTGATTGTAACTATTGTTACATGCTTTGGTAGCATACTGTGTCGCAAAGATTTCTATGATATCACTTTAAATTAATTAATTAATATTATATAAAGATAGATTGATCGGGATGTATATAAATATGAAAATTATCAGTTGATTTTGTAGCCAACCCCGTACTATTACAATTTTCTTTTTCAAAATCAGACAATGAAATGCCTCGTATCATACCAGTTTTGCCTGCGTGGTCTATTTAACATCCCAGATTGGCCAGCACCAATGGTCCGGCTGAGGATACTGCAGGTCTCAAAAGTCTTCCTTTCTCAAGTTATTAATGTTATAAACGTATTGAACTTCATCTTTATCAATTACAGACTCGCTGTATGACGATTGAGTTATATATGATGTTGTGGTCTAGAATTATTCCCAGGTATCTTACTTCGTTTGAGTAGTCTATTGGGGTGTTGCCTATCGATACAGGTTTGTTCAGATCGTATTTTCTTTTCCAGGTGAATGAGACTAGTAGTTTAGATTTCTCTTGGGTCAGCTCAATAAATAAATCAATAAAACTAGGAAACATCTACACACGTGTTTGGTGTTATATGGTTACGCATTACGCAATGGTTAAAACTAGGCCTAATGTTAAACTGCTAAGAAGCACCTTAGTAATTTATGAATCTTGATAGTCTCAGTATTGGCGTTGTACTCAAGTTGGGGTTGTGTACTGCGGTGGGTAGTAAAGGGAGGGATTCTAAGGGATTATCCAATTGGGCTCTGTTGAAGCAGTGAGGACACTGTACGTACGGTGATAAATTACTAAGTAATACCCACGAGTACGATCGAACACGACGTAATATTGATCCGGATTGATTAACAAGTCTAAAAATCTGAATTGACTGAGTTCCAACTTTCCAAGTCTGCAAAATATATTGTGTTACTCTCATTATCTTATCTATTCAAAAGTTTTCATCTCCAATTTCAATGTGGTATATTTTCAAATTGAAAGATTTCACACAGGATGTGTTTATTCTTATTTTCATTTTATTTTATTTTACCAATTAAGATATCCTTTTCGGTGATATTGAACATTTCATTGGTAGAAGACTAACAATTATATGGTTGGATATGGTTGGATAAAACGATCTGTTTTACAGAAAAAACAGTTAGCGAGTATATTATTATTTGTTGATAATAATTCTTTAATTTTATACATATGAACACCTTTAATGTTTAAAACTAACCTGAAAAAAAAGGAAGAGGTTCATGTACTTTCCGTTTCTTTGGTATAGACACAGCATAGTCTTCTTCACGTTGATACAAATCAAGTAACTACTGACAGAAATCAGTGTGTTGAAGTTTTCAAAAGCAGGAGAATTTTGGCATTTTCTCGGGATCTCTTAATTATCTCTTATTTATCTCTCATCATCTCGGGTATCATAATGGATTAGAGTTAATGTTCTGGTGTCTTGTCATAGCTACTATCGAGCCAGGTGCGACACTGCGACATTAGCCGAAAGCAACGATGTCACCAAGTGCCAACTCTTGCGCGGTTTTCGAAATTTTTCTCCCAGTGGTGTCGATATCGCCTTCGACATTTTCTTGACTATTTGGTTTATTCGATTTTTATCCATTCGACGTCCGAACTACAGGACGATCTTAGCTGTTTTCTCCTTTTCTCGTAAAAATCCTGGTTCGGCAGGCAAATACTCGATATTGTCCCACTGGTATCACAATGTAACAAACATTTATGGAAACATTAAAATTGCCCTCACATACTACATTCTTTCCCTCCCCCAACAAAATTTGGAGGGGAAGAACTGGTTGCAAAAACATAAAACATCCCTGAAAATTTCCAAACAACTGGTTCCCTATTACGAAAATCTCTTTAAAAAACCCTCTCTCCGTAATCTAGCCAGCAAAAGAATAACGACATCACGCAGAAACCCTCAGTCCGCTCTATAAAATACATAGACACGGTGCGCGAAGGGATCTATTTCAGATAGAACCCGCGTAGCGGGTTCTATCTGATAGAATGATACGAGTGCGCGCAGCGCACGAGTTTTCATTCTTTGTGTAATCCCGAGACGAAGTCGAGGGGTTACACTTAAATAGACTCTGAGAGCACCGTGTCTATGTATTATAGATGAGTCCGGGTAATTGCATGAGAGTCTAAAAACACAACTAATGGAAATAACTGGTAACACAATTGGCAGAACAAGCATTTCAGCTTTTCAAGAGATTCAGTGCTTTGATTGGTTGATTTGAAACTTTGCAGAATTGACTTGAGGATGTCAGGAGAAGGATGGTTCATGAACAGAAATAAGTCTATGAATTAAACAGGAGTATGTTTCAAAGAGGACTATTGTACGATAACAAATGCAACAACAAAAATATCAATCAAAGAATCAAAACAAAAAACACAATATCGACGAATATTAGGGCATTACGATAATCTGCAGGAGCATGCAAAAGAGGTAAATTGACCTCTTCTCGCCGTGTTAACAAGTAAAGCAGAGCCAGAACGGCGAAACGAAACAGAAATTAAGTGCAAAAACTGTGTATGAGAGAATGAGAAACCGTTTGCTGAAGGATATTCTCCGAAACCAGTGGCACGTGCGCACGCGCAACACGTGACCTTGATTTGGTACAGTAACAGTGGCACGTGTGCGAGTCACGTGGGACGGTAATTACATGTTTAGAGAGATTTTCGTGGGAACAAAACATTTGGTATACATGTTGCGAGTAAGAGTGCGTGTTGTTTGAATGGAGTACAATACACTGAAACTATGTGATAGAGACAGTGAATGTATTTGATAGAGGGATTATGCCAGCGTGTCTATTGCTCTATTTTTTATCCCCTCCCGCTGGCTAAATCCTCACGCAATAACCCGGACGAATCTATAGAAGTATAGAGCCCCTTCAAGTTCACGGTCCCGCCCTGGGGCCCTGATCCATGGTGTCACTATATAGTGCGGTGTCGCTATATGATTACCTCTTTTTGTGTGATTACCTCTTTTTGTGTGACAGAACATCTTCAACAAATCCGAGCCCTCCGCAAGTAACTCTCAAATATATCCGCGCTGCATGTCGTGGATTTGCTTAAGAATTTGAGGAAATCAGCGTTCTTGTAGTACTCGACGTTCATTGTTCGATATTTTAGCCTTTTTGTAGTTTGATCGTACTTCAAACGTCAAAAACTGATGACAGGTGCAACAAAGGATAAAGTGAAAATCTTATTCTTATTTAAATATCCTTTTTGGTGATAGTGAGCATTTCAAGGCTACCAAGCGGGCTCCAAAGTGTTGCGTCCTCTGAGACTTGAGAAAAAGTCGTCATAAGATGTAAACACATTGCTTTCTGGCTTTCGAAAGTCTGGGAAGTAGGTTTTGAATTGCTCAGCACCATATAGTCCATATGACTTTCAAAGATTGTTCTATAACTGAACCCAGGTGCTATGTAAAATAGTATATCCAAAAATTTGAATTCTTCTGTAGCAATTACCATGTACCCAGCTCCTTTCTTGATTACAAATCTAATGGATCCTGACTTCACAAGAAGTGCTATCAGGTGACGCTTCAAGCATCTTTGCAGCATGATCACAATGGGTAATTTCAAAGAAATTTACCGGCTTGGCATCGGTGGACTTAGCCACACCCAGTACTTGTGTAGATGGGATACGTGTGTAGCAGCTGCTGACAAGAATATAAATGACAATCTGAGAATTCAACCTTGCATGCAGACACTTAGATATATAGGGTGGACAGTGGAAGGTGGTTGCACCTCATGTGCATCCGGGATCTGTTACAATTATATGGTTGGATAAAACGATATGTTTCACAGAAAAAACAAGTTAGCGAATATATTATTTACTAATTATCATTCTTTAATTTTAAACATATGAATGTATATAGAACATCTGTCAATTGTCACGTTGAAAACTAACCTGACAGGAAGAAGTTCATGTACTTTCCGTTCCTCTGGTAAATGCAAATCATCGTTTTGTTCACGGTGATACAAATCGCGTAAGTGATATTGATATCTCCATCAGCAAACATTTTCTTGGCTATCTTTTAATTCCCCTTATACCCATTCGACGTCCAAACTACAGGACAACTCTCTCCAGCTTCTCTTCAAAATCTTGTTTCGGCAGGCAAATACTTGGTATAGTCCCACTGGTACCACAATGTGATGACCATGTGTGGAAACAGCGGGTTGAATTTTATGCTATGTTTATTTTTATTCTTTGAATTAAATAATACGTTACTCGCTTGAATTAAATAATGTGTTACTCGCTCTGTTATAGAATATGTATTTAAAATCAGGTAGATCCATGGTGTGTCTTCTGGTAGAGGAAGGGCACTTGTTGTGATTTTCCTTATCATCACAATAAAATCTGAGTCTTATGGAGATGGCTACAATTGCGGCTATTAACCGTCCGAAAAAATGTTATATCGTGCTATTCTTAACATCTTGATCAACTTCACAAACTAAAGCATTATCATTCTGATGCTTCTGCATTTCTCCAAATATGTCACTTATATCTATTACCGTACAGTCCTGCTTAGCAATTAGCAAGTTGCTGGGTAATGGGGCTGGGTTGCACTGCTCTTGATTGACGGGGATCTCCCTGCTAGATGGAGAGCCCAAGGACCAGAATTGAAATTTGAATCATATTGCAAGAGGATGTTTTTAATTTCTCTGGATTGCTTATCATCTAAGTTATTATAACAGGATTAGAGTTTATATTTCGTTATCCTGTCGTTGCTACAGTCGAGAAGTTTGTAGAAACTGAAAGCAACGATGTTAACTCATCTTTCCTCTAAGCTTACTTCTTCTTCACTATTTTGCAGATTTGAACTCCGTAAGACAGCTATCTTTCAAAATCTTGTTTGGGCAGGCAAATCTTGATGTTGTCCCACTGGTACCACAATGTGAGAAGCATGTGTGGAAGCCGCGGGGATGTGTTTATGATGTCTTTCTTCTAGCTCGCGCGCATGCCCCGGTCGTCTGCTGCGCGCTCGATCTGTTCACTTCTACTGCACTTATGATGTGATCACTGGTCTATGGTGGCTCAAACCCGCCACCAGAAAAAAATGAAAAATTTTTTCAAATTAAAAAAAAAATTTAAAAAAAATCTAAAAAAATAATTTTTCTAATTTTAAATTTTGTTTTAAAAATTTTTTTAAATTTTTTTTTAAAAAAATTTGAAAAAAAATTTTAAAAAAATTTTAAAATTAAAAATCATGGCTCAAACCCGCCACGAAAACTAAAACTGAAAATGAAAATCGTTTTTTATTCAAATCACGTACGAACTTATTGTGCGCCGCGCAAATTTTTTTTAAATTAATTTGAAAAACGAAATCGCTTCATCTTGAAACATCATGAAAAACACGTTTGGCGTTCGCGCGTTACGTTAAGTTCATAATGTTGTTAGCAAAATGATATGAGCAGCAGCCAAATTCAAGTCCCAACGGCAAAGCTCTCGACCAGTCCATCAACCTTTCCTAGTCTATGTTACCCCTTTTATTCCCACTGGGCCAGAGCCCAGAGCTGGGCCATCTGTAATCCTTCAGTGTCATTCTTCCCAATGGGCGGGGCTGTTGCAGTCACCTTATTTCTCAATATGCATCACAGGACAGAGCCGCCTGTTCATGTTGTTACCCACAACGGAGACGCCTGCCATTATCCCTGATTATGTAGAATTGAGTAGAATGACAGGCGATCAGCAGGCGGCCCAGTCCATTGACTCAATCTCATTGAATAGAATGGCAGGGGATCCATCCTCTGAGAATGATGTCATGCTACACCAGCCATTGAGGGGAACTACAGGCGGCTCCACCCATTTGGAGGAATGTGATGAAGCTCCGCCCATTGAGAAGAATGACACTGAAGGATTACAGATGGCCCAGCTCTGGCCCAGTGGGAATAAAAGGGGTAACATAGACTAGGGAAGGTTGATGGTGGCTCAAACCCGCCAGCAGAAAAAAAATGAAAATTTTTTTCGAATTGAAAAAAAAAATAAAAAAATAATTTAAAAAAATATTTTTTTTAATTTTAAATTTTGTTTTTAAAAAAATTTTAAATTTTTTTAAAAAAATTTGAAAAAAAATTTGAAAAAAAATTAAAAATTAAAAATCATGGCTCAAACCCGCCACGAAAACTAAAACTGAAAATGAAAATCGTTTTTTATCCAAATCACGTACGAACTTATTGTGCGCCGCGCAAATTTTTTTTAAATTAATTTGAAAAACGAAATCGCTTCATCTTGAAACATCATGAAAAACGCGTTTGGCGTTCGCGCGTTACGTTAAGTTCATAATGTTGTTAGCAAAATAACATGAGCAGCAGCCAAATTCACGTCCCAATAGTAAAGTTCTCGACCACTCCATCAGCCTTTCTACTCAATTATGTACTTGTAGAATGACAGGCAATCAGCAGGCACCCCAGCCCATTGAATAGAATAACGAGGGATCTACCCATTATTGAGGGGAATAACAGGCGGCCCCACCCATTTGAAGGAATGTGAAGCGGCCTCGCCCATTGAGAAGAATAAGAGACGAATCCGCCTGCTTAGCATTTTAGTAAATCAATGACAGGCAGCCCACCCATTGAGAAGGATGACAGGCATCCCCGCCCATTGATAAGAAGGACTGATGGCCCTATCCATTGAAAGTACTAAACTCCTAAACAGTTTGATTGTCCTCTTATTCTTCTCAATGGGCGGGGCTTCATCACATTCCTCCAAATGGGTGGAGCTGCCTGTAGTTCCCCTCAATGGCTGGTGTAGCATGACATCGTTCTCAGAGGATGGATCCCCTGTCATTCTATTCAATGAGTCAATGGGCTGGGCCGCCTGCTGATCGCCTGTCATTCTACTCAATTCTACATAATTGACGAGAATGGCAGGCGTCTCCGTTGTGGGTAACAACAGGCGGCTCTGTCCTGTGATGCATATTGAGAAATAAGGTGACTGCAACAGCCCCGCCCATTGAGAAGAATGACACTGAAGGATTGCAGATATCCCAGCTCTGGCCCAGTGGGAATAAAAGGGGTAACATCGACTAGGAAAGGTTGATGGACTGGTCGAGAGCTTTGCCGTTGGGACTCGAATTTGGCTGCTGCTCATATCATTTTGCTAACAACATTATGAACTTAACGTAACGCGCGAACGCCAAACGCGTTTTTCATGATGTTTCAAGATGAAGCGATTTCGTTTTCCAAATTAATTTAAAAAAATTTTGCGCGGCGCACAAAAAGTTCGTACGTGATTTGGATAAAAAACGATTTTCATTTTCAGTTTTAGTTTTTGTGGCGGGTTTGAGCCATGATTTTTAATTTTTATTTTTTTTCAATTTTTTTTCAAAATTTTTTAAAAAATTTTAAAAATTTTTTTAAAACAAAATTTAAAATTAAAAAAAATATTTTTTTAAATTATTTTTAAATTTTTTTTTAATTCGAAAAAAAATTTCATTTTTTTCTGGTGGCGGGTTTGAGCCACCATACTGGTCGAGAGCTTTGCCGTTGGGACTTGAATTTGGCTGCTGCTCATATCATTTTGCTAACAACATTATGAACTTAACGTAACGCGCGAACGCCAAACGCGTTTTTCATGATGTTTCAAGATGAAGCGATTTCGTTTTTCAAATTAATTTTAAAATTTTTTGCGCGGCGCACAAAAAGTTCGTACGTGATTTGAATAAAAAACGATTTTCATTTTCAGTTTTAGTTTTCGTGGCGGGTTTGAGCCATGATTTTTAATTTTAGAATTTTTTTAAATTTTTTTTTCAAATTTTTTTAAAAAAAATTAAAAAAAAATTTTTTAAACAAAATTTAAAATTAGAAAAAATATTTTTTTTAATTTTTTTTTAAAATTTTTTTAATTTGAAAAAATTTTTCATTTTTTTCTGGTGGCGGGTTTGAGCCACCATACTGGTGTCGATCGATTGATACAGTGATTGATTTCAGCTCGATTATAATTTCATCGTTTTTTGTTTAAAAGAAAATTAGACTTTACATTGTTAATTAGCTTGCATTGTTACTTCGTTTAAATTGATTGATAATTTCACCTTGAGGTGGAGTTGACCGCACTCCTGGATCATCAGCCGGGTCAGATCCGCGGCAGTGGGACCTCTGGAAAACCAGAGGCTGGCACGAAGAGGCTTACCAGTCCTCCCCCCACTGTGGCCTTTAGTAAACTAGGGACCGTTAATAAAATCATAAAATTTGGTTGCTAAAATGTCACAATAATGGTGGGATTCCGGGTTTCTGGATCCGGGTTCACTGCTCTCCTATCTGGAGAATGACGTCACTGGACAGTGCAGGACGCACCATCAGAGGAGGCAACCTGCCCAGGACAAGGACTGTTTCCGGGTCTTGGGTCTGACACCCTCGCGATCCTGTCTCCAAGTCCTCGGTCTGCACTGCGTGGCAAGCGTGCTTTACTCTCCGTGGAACGAGCAGGTTCTTCAGTCTTTTTTGGAGGAAAGCCTCCATTTCTGCGAAGGTCCGGTCGTTGGTTGTTTGTATTTGGGTCAACTTGTTGACTGACCCGCTGAGCCTCCATATTGTAGCCGCTGAGTCCTGTTTCGCTGATCTGATCAGGTGAATGAACAGTCCCAGGAGACAGACTGCCAGCAGCAGGATGAAGGAGGCAATGAGTGTGAGCGTTGTGTCTTCCATCTTCCAGAAGAAACAATCGGTAGATAGCAAAGAGCTTGTAGAATCTAGCTTCGAGAGCGAGAAATCAGAACGTAAGCTGGAGCTTTTTTGTGGTTCTGCGCGGAATAAACCGGTTGCCAGGGTTTCAAAAAGCGCCCACGTGCAGTTTATCCGCGCGCGCGCTGCGGTCTAATGTTCTTACCCTCAATGAAATTCTTGGGTCGCATGCAATAGCCAATAATATCTTGTTCAATCATATCTTGGCTGAATTAGAAATATTTATGGAAGCAATGTCTCATTAAACTCCACAGGGCTTTTATTTAGAAGGCAGTGGAATATTGAAGGGTCTTTTAGGTTAATTATTCCAGACTAAGTTGAAGTACAAAGGTACTGTGACACCCATTCTCCATTCTTTTAGGCATTCAGTATTTCTCTAGTATCTACAAACTAGGATTCTAGCCCATCCTTGCGTGCTATATTATTTTGTAATTTTTATATTTTGATGAATTTCTTAGGTGTCTGTTCCTCTCTTTACTTTCTAGTTTCTAGTAAGCTTTCTAGTTTCTTGAGTTGGATACCAGAAATTATTCTGCTATCTTGTTGTCGGAAGAAGGGTACCAAGAACCTTTTTAAAGATAATTCGGTATCACTTCTCTGAGAGTAATCTTAAATAATCTTGTAAGTTCATCTTTTTTCTCTTTCAAAATAAAATGCGAAAAAGCACAGATTAGTAGAATCTGCAAAATTCGATGGAGAAATTAGCTGATAGTACAATAATCAGTGACAGAAGGAGTAGATTGGATAGGATTAAAGTGAACGAAGTATAAAGTATGTTCACAATAGATAGAAACAATGTAACATTGATATTAACGATTACGAACATTGACATAAAAAATAGTTAAATAATGATATTAAAATATTGAAATAAAACTTATGACTAATTGTTCGATAAACTGGCAGTTAGGCAATCGTCTTTAGTCACGAGGTCGTGTGTTGGGGTATGTGAAATGTCAGATGTTGTCCGGGTTCTTACATCCAAAAGACAGGGTATGATAATTGTTGTTACACAAGGATGGTAGGTGTCCGATCAGACTGGAGACATCTGTAGCAAAAAATTTAAAAATGATAATATTTCGAGTTTTGATATATAATATCAAATTTGGGTCGTAAGACGTAATATTTTACTATGACCCACGTTTTATGACCTGTCGTTCTATTCCAAATAACTTTTTTGCTCTCGCTGGGAAAATAAGTTCATCCGCTTCCAAAGTTGGATTTCAGCAACTGTGTTGCTGTCGGAGAAAGATGCCATAAGCCTGCAAACCTCCAAAAGAATCTAGGGGTTGGGGTTGATCTATTGCTCTGATCATTATACCCCTTATACCTTGATACGGATCATTATAATACTAATTTCTTAGCCAATGCATTCCAACTCTTTGTTCTCTATCTAATTTACCACTCTTCTGTCCGACTTTATGAAACTTTCTTCTCAATCTTGCTCTTGATAAATAATTATAATTCAACAGATATGAATCGTTTCCAAAACTTAAATTAGGACCTACGTCCTGCGTCCTAATTCTAGTTTATCCCATACAGATTGTTTGCGTCCCAGTGTATTATTTATATTAGGGAATATTCTGGGAACTCAGGGTCGTTAAACCATCTTCTCTTCTCTCTTTGTGATAAGAACTTTGACATGTTTAAACTTTAACATGTTTGGCCCTATTTTCGCACTGCGCACACTGTTTTGCTTCTGCTCTCAGTATAACGGATTTCTGAAAAAAGTTTTTTACGTACTAACGATATACTGCGTTTTAACTCATTTTAATTCAATTAAATATCTAAATATGTAAATTTTAACGCTGAAAATCCAATCACAGATATTAAATTCAATTAATTGTATCGCCCACGCTAAAAGAGTTTTCTGCTGTCAACCCCATTGGCCGGGTGCTCAGCGCTGACTTCATCTTGATAATTCAAATTCATAACAGTTATTAAAGTAATAAAGTACCCGTTCTCTGAAATAGCTACTGTCAAAACAGATAGGAAGCCATGATGCGATCCTACCCACTAAAGACGAACTTCATGTTCCATACCCCCTGAGCTGGGGTGGAAGCAGGTGAAGCTGTGTGGTTCGACTGTTTTTCGGTGTTTGGACGGCTCCCGAGTCTAGGGTGGAAGTAGGTACTGGCTGATGCTTGGCTGAAGGACTGTAGGTATGGAGGAAGTGGCGGCATGGTTATCACCGGGCTCTCTATCGTCTGGCAGTCTGGTCGTAGCGTGCCTCCTGATCTGTTTATAAGATCTGTTGATAAGATCTCACCAGGATCCAGTGTGCTCAAAAAACCATTTTACAGGGGTTGTGATAGTGTCCACTAAGGTCCACGACACCAATTATGATATAACGCTATTTTCTGTGGACTGTTGAGAAGGTAGGTCGCATTTCGTAGATAAGATAAGATATGATGAGTAAAGAAATAAAGGAAAGAAAAGAAAGAAGTTGGATATGATGAGTAAGATATGATGAGTAAAAAAATAAAGGAAAGAAAAGAAAGAAGTTGGAGGGAGACACGAGGGAAACGAAAGAAAAAAGAGGGAAAAGAAACAGAAAAGACAGAGAAAAGAAGGAAAAAGAAGGAGAAACGAAAGTAAAAAAGAAAGAAAAGAAAGAAAAAAGTAACGATAAAAGAAAGATTAGCTATGATTTTCGTGCACCAGTTGCCTGTTTGATTCGTCATGAAAAGCAATCGTGGTGCAGTACGATTTTACACTTTTTGAACCTGCTGTATGGTGCTGAGCACACTTTAAATGCTCTTTGCATGGCATTGAATTCCTCGGGGATATCGATAGTTGGCCGTGTCATGGTTGTAAATGACTCAACGCTTTCTTTATTTCCAAAGTCTGCAACATACCACCTCTTCCAAACCAACCAATTAGGTAATAATGAAAACAAAATTAATTAATCATTATTATAGGATAATCAGTTTTTTCGACAGAAACTCTTTCACTCGAACTTAGTCTTCTTAAAATTTCTCCGACTAAGTCTCTTGCTTGAAGGTGTTTCTGGAAGAATTTCTTCATGGCATATGCCGTTTCATGCAGTTGGTTGATGCTATTAGAGTACAAGTATCTCTACCTGCCAGATTATGTCCTAATCTTCTTTCTAAATCCTTCTTCTGTAGCAGTGGTCCTGCATCTTACTTACTATCCCCCACAATATAGAGGACGTGCTTCATGGGATACTTTATTCTGTAAAAACATACTAATTTTCATCACATATCGATTTACTGTAGGTACCTCTATTTTAAACCTTATTATAGTTTTACCACTGCCACACGCTCCTGTGGTTACACAGTTATCAAGAATTAGAGTGCAAGGAGAGTGCAAGGAGAGTGTGGTCACTGGAACATGTTATTTATTGATTAACTATTATATTATTTCCGTGCACCAGTTGTATGTTTGATTGTCATGACAAAACATTCATGGTGCAGTAAGATTTTCCACTTTGTGATACTGCTTGTTGTGCATCCGTACAACGTACCTTGATAAGCTCCTCGATAAGGATAACATCCTTATCAAATAGAGAAGCTTCTTCTCTATTCTGAACAAATTTGACCAACTCAAAAAGTCATGCCCTCTAACTTTTCTTATCAATTCTATGAGATCTTCACTCCAAAGTTCTCAGACCTTATGAATACGAAACCCGGTATCCCATTCACAAAAAGTGATGCTATCTACTAAAAATATCATTCTTTCTGCGAGTTGAAGCTTTGGCATCTGATAACGTCACGTACCTAACGCGTTCTCTCGGTTTTGTAGTTTATGGATAGACTCCCTGAATTGTAAAAAAGCTAGTTCTTGGTTTAGCAAGGTCACCTCGAGTCATACACATCTAATTGAAGGTTTTCCTATATGAATTAAATCTTAATTGAATTATTGATTCATTAAATTGAACATATGTATTATTTGAGTCAATTTCCGCTTGTGTGTGCTTCAGCCATTCAGTATGCTTCGTTTGTGAGAGTTACCTCACACCCCCAAAACTTTATGGTTTGTTTGATGAATATTAAATATTATGAAGTATTTTCATTACCTGATTAAAGTACACTCAAAGTTGAACTCTTTATCCGCACACCTTAAGGCTTATTTGTCTCCATCAGACTGCAGGGCCTAAGGGCCTTGTTTCCCTTTTCTTTGCCAAAGAAAAAAGGATAATTACAAATTGAAAACTGATATCTATGACTTTATGAATTGATTCTTCTATGGATCAGCACTAATTTTTTGTGTTGAAATCCACTTCATTTGCCTTCATATGGAGTTTTTTTTCTTTCGGAAAGTGTGGACTGGCGAGTTAGAAATTTGTAGGGCGTACGTACCTGAAAATGAACAGACAGACTCCGAACGTGTGGTAGAGACTTTGGAACACGTGTTCGGCCCAGATAGTTACAGTAGCCACTCTTCTATTGAATTGGATCTTGAACTCTTTCCCGAGCTAGAATTATATACAAATATTTTATAATTGTCTTAATTAATTAAGAAATAAAAAGTTATAGTGTGCAGCAAGTCCTCACTCGCCATAGCTTATCACTGGGACATTTTTCATTGCCTTCTGATTAATGTTATAATTTCCTTCTGGTAAACCAAGTGTTTTCCCATATTCCACGCACAACAGTTCATAGCTATTGTTGTTCCAACTTTTTGGTACGTTTCTTTACAAAAATATATGATGTAAAGTTATAATGAATTATCTGTTATTTTGATGTTTTAGAAAATTTACAGAACTAGGCCGCTTTCAGCCTAGTTCAGCCTGGAAACTTGACATAAGATCAATGACCAGTGCGTAACATCTCTGTGATAGTTTAAGAACCGTCCCTACGTTACTTTCTTCTGATGGAAGCTAAATAACGCTTCTCGGATAAGAGAAAATTTCGTGGAAATCAAATAAACAATCTGTTTTATGTATCCAAATTCCACGGTGAATTGAAAAATAATTGAATACCTGATTGAATATCTTATTTGTTAAATGTAAACATTGTGTCCTTGGCTATTCGCCCGCATAAGGCTTCCATTGTACAGGTACTGCACGTCCTCGAGTTTTTACTCTAGCTTTATCGGCTGTCCGTTCTGGCAAACTCCTTTGCATTCGGGTTCATTTGTGGACCTACTATTATGTATGGATTTAGAAAATATGGTGTACAAGAGTGAGGATTGCGCTATTACCTCTATCCCTTTTCTCTTTCTTATTGGAGGCTCCCAGGCATTCTGTTCCAATGCCAGTCTAGGGTATCCGTCGGCACCAAGATCTCCTCCAAGATCTGGTGGAAGTACCCTTCGATTCTTACTAGCAGTCGGTTGCATAACGTAGAGAAGTCCTGCAAGTCTTCTAACTTACATTCTCCCTCTTCTGTTATAATACTCCCTAACTGCTCTCTCACCATTCTTACAGAGCTGGACGGTAGACTCTCTGCTCTGGATCTTTGATATTCCATGGCCCACAGGGAGGTTTCCCTCCCTACGCCCATGAATTCTGGCTGGGGTGGCTGTATTGGGGTCTATTAGAAAGAATCAGTGGCAATTCCGATAACCTACTTCTTTACTCTCTTAACTTCTTAATTATTCATAATTTTCCAAATCTCATAGAATATAAAACCTAAGATTAAGAATTTTTTGTCAGATCAACTAATTTCCATTCGATCTCCTCCAGCTACTGGCACTGCGCCTTACTTTCCTTGTACGTACACTCCAACTGTGGCAAAATATAGGGAAGCTATATGAACCTGATGTTTTACTGATAACTGATTAATAAATTCTTCTTCCTTGCTATTAAATATTTCACACTTTTAAACGAACCAAACTCAACCATAATTAGCCATATGTTATCAATTTTACTGTGATCAATGTATGAATTATGATTTCCAACTTTTGAAGCAACAGATATACTTTTCCGTAATCTATTTTAAAATGTAACTATTGTAACTAATATTAACGAATAACCATTCACCTCGTATCAGTCGAATCAGGTTATGGTTTTCGGAATCACTTTCAGATATCTCATTCATCACTGTGAACTGCCGTTCCTGTAAGTTCCTCAACATAGTCAGCTGCAATTCTTATTTTCTTAGTTTTAGAAGTATCGAGTATTGCGCTCAATTTGTTTTTCACTCCATGCGGTTATGAAAAATAAACTTCAATACTCTTATCTAAAATGTATATTATTAAATTCATTCAAAAGAAAATTAGCCTTGAAATAGTACATTTTACAGATACACTTCTGTCAATGCATTTTCATCAGAAGTTCATTGAAATGGTCGTCGGCAACACGGCTTCCAATCACGGATACCTGTTGATCTTGTTCTGTGAATAGTGAGGGTGGTTCACCTATATTGAACTCCCCCATCAACTCCTAAAACCAAATCTGTCAAAACGTCAAGGAGAAGCGTCTTAGTTCTATGCCGACTGGGATCCCATGAATTCTGGTTCTATGGGACTATTTGTGGGTTGCAGTCCTCAGAGACCTTCAAATAATGTGGAAGATTCCTGTGTTCGTCTTATTTCCATTCGATCTCTTCCAGCTACGTCACTTTCCTTTTCTCGTATCCCATAACTTCCCGAAATTTTAAATGCTTATGTTTATATAGATCTTATCATCTATAACTCAAAAAGTCCGCAATAACCATTACATGGGACTGTTGTTAGTTGCTGTGTTCCTCGTAGATGCTTCCAGGAATTGTTTATAAATTTAATGCTGACTTATTATGTCTATTATCTTATTATAGAAGTTTTTTAGTATTATTGAAGTACAGTGCCATGCTTATTAATCTGACTTCTCTAATGCTTTAAAGTAATTCGTCATTGCTTTTTGCCAGCTATGCCATGTGGCGAGTAGTCACGAGAGCTATTTGCTCTACGGCTTCCTTCAAGAATCTTGCGGTCACTGAATCGAATGGAATTCGCCGATCAGTGAACGTTCACCATTAAAGGAATGACCTCGAAACCATTCAAGCCGTGACGCTTCCATTTTGAAAACTCCACGTCTCTGCAAGTAATCAGATCAGCCTCTCAACCTTATATACTCCAAAATTATCAGGCGAGTTTACTTTTAAACCTGGTAATTGTGGTGAGAGTACTGCCCTGAGTATTTACAGATTACGGCATCCATTTTCCATCTCAATACCTAACAGGGGGTGGAAGTCGCATGATATTTCCCTCTTAATGATCGCTGAGGCGGATGCAATCTGAGCCTACCCAACTTCCGCAGTTTGCAGTACTGCCTGAAGAAAGCTATACAACCTCCACGTGACCTCGTTACTCTTGAATATTGTTTCAGATTCCTGTTTTTTCCGCCTCAAGTATTCTTTTTTAGTTGGTGTTATAAGAGTTCCTACTGCTATCCTCTTTTTTCTGAATCTTAAATAAAAAACAGTCCTCCTGTTGTCGCCGCTCATCACTGGTAATGCGTACAAAAATTAAAAATACAATGACAATTAAATTCTCTTTCTTCTTGCCCCACCCAGTCAGAAGAAATGGACAGATAACGTCCGTCGACCCCAATCGCGTCCATGCTGTTCATGGTGGTCTAAGTGGCCCCTCCCTCTGCGTGCTGCTCAGGGAGCTGGCCCTTGTGGTCCCTCCCTCTGCGTGCTGCTCAGGGAGCTGGCCCTTGTGGTCCCTCCCTCTGCGTGCTGCTCAGGGAGCTGGCCCTTGTGGTCCCTCCCTCTGCGTGCTGCTCAGGGAGCTGGCCCTTGTGGTCCCTCCCTCTGCGTGCTGCTCAGGGAGCTGGCCCTTGTGGTCCCTCCTCTGCGTGCTGCTCAGGGAGCTGGCCCTTGTGGTCCCTCCCTCTGCGTGCTGCTCAGGGGAGCTGGCCCTTGTGGTCCCTCCTCTGCGTGCTGCTCAGGGAGCTGGCCCTTGTGGTCCCTCCCTCTGCGTGCTGCTCAGGGAGCTGGCCCTTGTGGTCCCTCCCTCTGCGTGCTGCTCAGGAGCTGGCCCTTGTGGTCCCTCCCTCTGCGTGCTGCTCAGGGAGCTGGCCCTTGTGGTCCCTCCCTCTGCGTGCTGCTCAGGGAGCTGGCCCTTGTGGTCCCTCCCTCTGCGTGCTGCTCAGGGAGCTGGCCCTTGTGGTCCCTCCCTCTGCGTGCTGCTCAGGGAGCTGGCCCTTGTGGTCCCTCCCTCTGCGTGCTGCTCAGGGAGCTGGCCCTTGTGGTCCCTCCCTCTGCGTGCTGCTCAGGGAGCTGGCCCTTGTGGTCCCTCCCTCTGCGTGCTGCTCAGGGAGCTGGCCCTTGTGTCCCCAGTGTCAGTTTTTTGACAATTTTGATGTTTAGAATATCATTTCTTGTGCTAGATGATCTGCTTAACATTAGTGTGATTTAACTTCTGAACAGAGTAGAGGCGAAACAGCGATTTGATAATATCGAGGAACTTCAATTAGAACTTCTAGTATAGTAACAAGAAATCTACCTGTAACATTAAATATTATCAATCACCGGTTATGTCCATCAATTTATGATTAAAATAAAATAGAAATAGATATAACAGCAAAATCATGGAGTTGTTCAAAAACTTTAATATAAACTCTTTTTTTCTTTTTTTTACCTTCTTTATTACCATTCATTGCTTCTCAGAATCTGTAATATTTTCCTTTATCATGTTTAAATATGAAATATTTATTAACTCAGGATCTGTAAGTTATCTTTCATTCTTTCACAGATTGCAGATGGAGATTTCAGAATTTCATAGAAGTGTCCGATCACAGGGATATCGCTAATGAAGTCGAACGTATCCTGTGCTTTACGTCAAGACTATACGTCATACGTCTTACGGGGTTATGTCGGATTGTGGCCATTTCTTGGCAATTTATTGAACTTAAATTGTTTGCTACAGTTAACTGTTCACTTCCATTTTGGCTCTTGCATACAGCCGTAAGAAGATGACAGTCATGTCTTCTTTGCAGCAGTAAAATTCTTCCTCTTGACTGCTCCTCTCCAAACCTGATATCTGGGACCTTGTTGCCCTAAAAATGTTGTCACTTTCAATCAAAGCCTGGTAAAAGTTCTCATTTAGTACTCACTGTGTCTCCACTGTAAGTCTATTGACGATCTTTGGGGTTTAAAATCTCATTTCTTGTGCTAGATACTTTTCTAATGGAAACTCACGTACTTACTCGGCGCATTCACGTACTTACTCGGCGCCTTGTCACTTTCACTCAAACCTCTTCAGGCAGGCCTCTTCCTTTTCTAGGCTTGTTGCCAAGATCTTGCCCCCTTTCTGCCTCCACCTACGTCTGTAGATGGCTCGACTGCCTCTCTCGGCCAGTGATGATGAGAATCTGGGTTGTTTCCAGATTCCCTGGAACTCCCAGGCTGGTCAGATATCCTGATAGTGCCCGAGTCTTTGAGCAGGCGTATCATTATTCATGGGCCATAGCAGCTGTGGGCATTCTAATCTCAATCATCGCACTATCATTGTATCATGAAACAATATCGATTTACTTTTAATTTTCTTCAAGTATTCAAGTTTATTTCTGAGAAGGAAAAAAGAATAATTTATTAGTTCTATCTATTAACTACCTATACACTTTCCTGAGCTGATCCAGGTATGTTAGTTGTGCTTTTGGGTCAGTTCTGATGATCCATTGTTCGGAGTTCTCACTTATGTTTTCTCTGTCTGTTGGTTCACGATTTTGGGTATCTCTAAAATCCCATCTCTTGAGCTATATAAGAAGCTTTCTTTCTTGGCTCATTATGTTCTCGCAGTCGTGTAGAAATTTGGGAATCTTGGAAGTTGGAAACAAAAACATCTCAAAGATTCGCTTCCCGGACTTGCTGATTGTCTGGATATGCTTTCTTAGCCAAATAATTAGAGTTTTTGAGTAAAACTCATCACATATTGACATTCTCATGTCATTCTTGAAGAATTTCAAGGTAACTTAGCTTTGTAGTCCTCTCGGTTTTTGGCTTCAGCCCAACTTTGGGGGCAAGATTTCCAATTGATATAGTGATGTTTCCCCTAGATGCCTTTCGTGAAATTCAAGTTATCATCAAAGGAGAATATGTGGAAATCGTTTGTTGGTTATTTGGTTTATGCGTTAAAGCGCCTCAATTAAGTACTCAACTCTATAGAGTATAGAGAGATTAAAAATGTGAGGAACTCTGATAGATTGAAGACATTAGCCCAGCTGAGCTCGATGTCAATATGTCTTACCTCCTAGACAGTACAGATGTAGGGTTTCTAGACTTTCAAGGGTATCTGTAACATTTCTTAGTTATCCTGGGGATGTCAATTGTCAGGGTACCGGTGACAGGGTTCCGGTGTCATGTTACCTGGAACTGGTGTCAGCTGGGTAGACGGCGTAAGGAGGCTCCATGAGGGGAGCAGTCTTTCTTTCATTTATCAGATTCTAAGAACCGTGCAATAAAAGGACATTATCAAATTCAACTAAAACAAGTGAGGTTGATAACAGGATTGATTATAGGAAATGGAAATGAAAGTTTAAACTAGCATGTATTTATAGGTATTTGTTCGTGATATATCGTATTGTATTCTTATCAGCTGAAATTTCGTTACATAATAATAATTTCGTTGGACATAGGGCGTTTTATATCGTATCCAATTTATACTGTAAATCAGTAAAAGAAATATCGGGCATAGATCCGTTTGCCACTTTGTCCAGGCGCCAGTTTAATGCAGGTCTAGCGCCGGTTTAATGCAGGTCTAACGCCAGTCTAGTGCAGGTCATTTGTGCAGTGCTTATGTTGATGAAATCAAGTACAACAATTTTATACTCGGCAGGTTGAACAGTGTTTTGTAGATTAAAATACCAAAGTCCAAACAGAAGACGTGTTAAATATGTTAATATTGAATAACTCATATTTACATAATATTTAACTTAATTCGATATATGAAAATATTTTCATTCTAATGATGTACAGTACAGATCACTTTACATTCATGTATCATGGAATACTTTATAATGCACTTCCTGTTTTCAGGAACTCAGTTCATTAACCAAGGTGAAGAAGTTACTCTGGACATGGAGAACCTTCCTGAGGGCAAGCACATTGGAATCTACTTCTCTGCTCACTGGTTAGTTAGTAGCCTGTCCATCTCAGACTGCCCTCAATCCAAGCATAGAATGAAGTAAGGAAAGAAATGTGCCGTATATTCCACGCCTTGACCTCGTAAGTCTTGACCTTTAGGTGCTTTTGAAGACTCCTCGGCTGGAATATGGGGGCTACGAAAGGGAAGCATTCAGGGCAGAGTGGTCTGAATTTCTTGGAAATGCCTACCTATTACATAACCATGCTCTACAATACTGATGGATATCTAGCTTATTATCCCTGGCAGTAGTAGGCAATATCTCGCAAATCCTAGTAACCTTTAGCACGTGATTCAGGTCGCCATACACTAAGCATTATCAGGCCTCCCAGTGTTTATATCGATTATCTGTACAACTCCACATTGGAGATACACGCTCTGTACACGCTGGTTCCTCGTCACTAGCCCACCCCCACCAGAAGGTATCATCAGATACAAATTACAATACAATGACATGTGTGCCTTGTCATTGTATTGCTGCGACACATTGTATTGCTGCGACACATTGTTTATATGCGGCGGCACTGATCTGCCGTGCTGCTAAATGTATGGTACTTGTGACTGCCGTGTGAGGCATGGAAGCAATTTGTAGAAGAGAAGTAGGAAAGTAGTGACACATGTAGTGTTATAGAGTGAAGAGTGTAACAAATGTCATAGGGTGACATGTGTCATTTCACATGATATGCCAAGAATGCAGTGTGATTCCTGGACATATTACGTTGTTTTTTATTGCTAATTGTTTCTGCGAATTGGCACCTCAGTGCTAAAAAGTTTACAGTATATGGGGTTTTCTTTCATAACTTCATTCGCCATCAGTTTCTGTCCATGTCATCCAATGGCATCTGATGGTGATATGGCATCTGTTCATGGGGCGGTATTAGCCGTATAAGATGCAACAGATATTGATGATGTCCCTCCTATTCTGCAATCTGTAGCAGATGTCTATGTAACTAGATCACTGACAGATTTAAACTGGTGCTAATGATAACTATTTAACTACTCGCTGTTTATTGGTGTTGGATAACAAATAGCACCGCAGTTATAGACTATCAAAACACTGTTTAAAGACAATTGCAAAATCTACAATAGGTTTAAATTTTTTGACCCATTGAACTGTAATTAAAAATGGAGAGATTAAAAAAAGTTTCTTGCCTTGTGATAAATCATAGAAATACCTATGACGAATTATCAACAATAACGGTAATGAGCTGTGAAAAGTATTCTTATTTTAATAAATAGCGGCAGTACAGTATAGTTTCGAGACAGGAAATACGAGTTTGTTCTTAAATTGGCGTAATGGAAAGGTGAGGTGTGAAATGTGGGGGGGATAAACTCGTGTTCTTCTGAAGTCATTGAGAATATCAATCAATACCACATTACTTTTATGGCTGTTGGGCTGTCTTTTGTTACGGTGTTAACTGTTACGACCTTTTACAAGCGATGTTTTTGTCAGGTGCCCACCATGTAAGCAGTTTACCCCTAAACTCGCTGAGTTCTACAAGAAAATGAAGGCTCAGGACAGCGAAAAGTTCGAAATAATCTTCGCTTCCAGCGACAGAGATGACGAAGGCTTCACGTAAGTTTGTTCCAGTTCGAAATAATGCTCTAGTGTGTACTGTTAACTGTACTTTATTGAAGTTGCTGCAGTTTGAACATAACTTAAAATCATTATATTATCGACCCAATTGAGTTTTTATCTAATAAATCAAGCTTAATAACTGCAAAACTTGAAGAATTAAGACTCTTAAAAATCAACGAACTGATCAAGAACCTGTTAGGCTCAAAATCTTTTAACCTAGAAAAAACTGAGTGTATGTGTATTTTTCAAACTCCTCGATTCGGAATTACAACTGCCCCTTATCCCAATGTTAAAAAGATGCATGAAATCGTCACAATATGTTAACATCTGGACGATGTTGGGAACTTTTTTTTATTATTAAGTTATTACTAAAGTATTATGTAGCATAATATATACTCTCTTAATTTGAATATTTTCTGTTACAGTGAGAGTTCGGGCCTTTTAAAGCATTCCTCGAATTCAGAGTTGCAATGGTTGAGGCTTGAGTGTGTGGTTCCCATCTCAATACTTGCATCTTCATACTGTGCATCATAGAGACAACAATTTATCATGCTAAAATTTTTACGTAATGTAATCCGCCCCAATCTTAGCAACTAAAAAGAAATTTAAAACAGAACTTGGTTGGTGAGCATTTTCCAATCGGCACATATTGCAAAGTGCTCTCTTGTCCAGAACTGATTACTGTATAATATTACAAGATTCATCTTTTAAAAGTCATAAAAGATATGAACCGTTCATTTCTTGACGGGAAGACTCATAACATTCCATCTCCCCTTTCGTCTAGAGAGTATTACAAAGAAATGCCGTGGCTCGCTATTCCCTGGTCGGACAGACAACGTAAACAGGACCTGTCTCAGAAATTCGGCGTTACAGGTGAAAATACCGGCTGTATTTGGAACAATTGCCATACCACATACATCATCAATAATAATGAAAAGGCTTGAATAGCAGAGGTTACAGGTTTCACTGATTTTGATTTCACCGTTTTCCACATTCCTAATATTTTGCCGTTTTCCTAAATTTCACTGCTTACAGGCATCCCTGCGCTGGTGATTCTAAACCACAAGCTGGAAGTTATTAACGACAACGCGAGGACACGATGTGGCAACGATCCTGAGGGCGTCGACTTCCCGTGGGGACCCCAGGTAGGGTTAGTAGTGGGTCAGTAATGGGTCAGTAGAGGGTCAGAAGGGGGTCAGTAGAGGGTCAGTAGGGGGTCAGTAGAGGGTCAGTAGGGAGTAAATAGTGGGTCAGTTGGGGGTCAGCAGGTGGTTAGCAGTGGCTGAGTAGGGGGTCATAATGGGTCAGTAATGGGTCAGTTGGGGGTCAGCAGGGGGTTAGTTGTGGATCAGCAGTTGGTTAGTATTGGGTGAGTAGGGGAGTCAGTAGAGGGTCAGTACTGGGTCAGCAGGGGGTTAGTAGTGGGTCTTTAGGGGGTCAGTTGAGGGTCAGTAGCGGGTCAGTACTGGGTCAGTTGGGGGTCAGCAGGGGTTTGTAGTGGGTAAATAGGGGTTCAGTAGTGAGTCAGTTATGGGTCAGTAGAGGTTCAGTATTGCCTTGGGTCAGTAGACGGTCAGCAGAGGGTTAGTAGGGGATCAGAGGGGGGAAGGGTCAGTAGAGGGTCAGTAGGGGGTCAGTAGAGAGACAATAGTGGGTCAGTAGAGTGTTATTAGGGGGTCAGTAAAGGGTCAGTAGGGGGTCGGTATTAGGTCAATAGAAGGTAGGGGTCAGAAGTGGGTCAGCATGGGGTCAGTCAGGGGTCAGCAGGGGAGGATTTATCAAAAAAATTCCTTTAAGCTCTTTAGGTAAACTTGTCTGCTTCTGGAGAAGAGAAGATGATCCCAAAATAGCGAAAGAGATCCTAATTAAGTTTCAATTCGCGTAGTCCATTTCAAAAAGTGATGAGAATTTCGCAATTCTTCCACTACTCATCACCAAATTTAGTTTGATTTTTCCAAATGTTTTAAATTTCTTTCCGGGGAAAAGAAATTTATCGTCGCTCTGGGCGTTATCCTACCTATGGGAAATAGATTTCAACTTAGAGATGTCAGTAGGGGGTCAGCAGAGGGTCAGATGGAGGTAACCAGGGGTCAGCAGGTGGTCAGTAAGGGTCAGTAAGTCAGTAGATGGTCAGTCAGGGCTCAGCGTCGGGGTAGCAGAGGGTCAGTGCAGTAGGGGGACAGCATGGGGTCAGCAAAGGGTCAGCAAGTATAATTGTCTTTAATTTGATGTTTGTGATTGGTCTCCCTGTCATAATGGCCAACGCTGTGTTAGATGTATTGCCCAGTTGAAATAGAAAAAAAGGTGCTAATATGCCTCAATAGCAAATGATGGGCATTCTGACGACAATTAACGTCACCATTTCTAAACTATTCTCACGAGAAATAGGTGGTTATTTTCAACAATCTTTCAGCACGCACAATGTCAATGTCGTCATTGCGACCGCTTGCTTATTCTGTGCGTACTTTCGGTGACATGATCTCTGACTGTTCTATATCGTCAATCCACCACTTTATAAGACCGTGACTATGACTCGTGGTTACAACGATAATTACTCACAGCTATCAAGTTGTGGCTGTACACTGAACTCACTGAACTGTTTATAGTGTACCTTTCTTTATTGAAAAGCACACATCATCTCTATCATAATACGTCCACTTTGTACTGCGTTTTTATTTTCTGTAGGTACCGTGTTTTCTGATTGTTCTCACACCTGCCACACGATTAACTCATGCAAAGAGATGATATTGGAGAATACAATGCCGATGATCTCACTCACTGGGAAATATAAAAGACGCCTTCCACCTGCTATCAAATAACATGTGGTTGTGATGACGTCATGATCATAACTTGAAGTAGGAAGTTGCTGACGTCACCCGCCTATCATTTCACGCGCATATTCGTAGCTGGTGTCTTCGTGACTTTACTTGCTTGGCGACTTGGATGACGTTATCTTTTACATTGTGAGGAGGATTCATATTGAGAGGAGGATAATAATGCACTAGATTTTATTTGGCATCTATAATCTATTCATTTTACTGGTTATCAAGTCATCAATTCATCAATGATAACACCAATTACAATATGGTTGTTTTCAGACCTCTTCACACCAATTTCACACTATGATAGCATGATATTCTAGAGCGACTGATTTTAGCGAGGTTCATGTGTTTTTTGCATTACTATATTCGTCTGGTGCTTCATCATTGTTAACTGCAGTGGTTAATAGCAAGAGGTTAATAGCAGGAGGTTAACTGCAGTGGTTTATAGCAAGAGGTTAATAGCAGGAGGTTAACTGCAGTGGTTAATAGCAGGAGGTTAATAGCTGGAATAGATGAATAGATACAGGGCCGTAAATCGAAAAAAACGGGCCAAAAACATTTACAAATTATTTTACAAGCAAAAACTAAAACAAACATTTGAAATCTGGTACTAATAAGTTATCGCCCATATTAAGATCAAGGTCAGTCACCTTCCACGCTCGCTGAATAAATGTACCTACTTCTCAGTCCCTCTGTTCCTCTTAGCGACTCAAGCGTGGTCCTGAGGAGTGTGAATCTAAGACGTTTCCTGATGAAGTTCATGACTGAGCTGTAGGTCTCTAAGTTTCTCCTCGTTTCTCTATGAGCTATGTAGTATCCAATTCTTTATTATTCTAGCAGGCCCAAGTATAGTAGAGCATTTGGCATCACATTCCAGGCAATACCAGGAGCTCCTACACATATTTGGCTAATTTGCTAACTAACCTGGGTTATTACCTTATTATTACCTTACAATGAATGCTCAGTGTACAAATACCGACTCCAAGTAATTAGGTGATTAGCCTGGTAATGTAGCGGTAATTGGAGCCACATTGGCGCTATTGTAAAGATTCTCTGCTTCTTGTAGTCGGCAGTGGTGACTCTCCTAACTCCTTGCTTAGAATGGTGAATTGTTAGCACTGACTTAGGAACGTTATGAATAATGATATCAGGGCATGCAAAATATTTCCTGGGTATGCAATGTAGGTATAGTTTGCAGACCCTTTGGTTGTATCAATGTAGTGAGCCGCCTACCTTTGGATCACGGGGAATTGTGGAGCTATAATAACTGTGAATGTTGTGATGTGTTCTACCCCTCACTATAATTGCTTGATTAACATCTTACATCCGAGCAAGGCGCATCTCTCATAGGGAGTGTAATCTGCGGGCTGAGTAGTAGAGTAGTTCTCATCTGCTCCAAATAGACAGGGGAGGCTGTAAGTGTATTTACTGTCCCCTGTGTAAGTTTTCCAAAAATATCGTAAAAAAGTAAAAAGGGAGGGGGTCTATTTGAGAATTGAGACTAAAGAATACCTAGGTCGTTGTCTGATTAGCGATTATACAACCTGCATAATAAACGATAATAGACTAGGGAGGGGGGGCCTAGACTATTCAAAGCTTGATCGGATGGCTCAGTGCGTACTGAAAATTTTGGTAAATTACCCCTTGCTAGTCAACGTCAAGTTTGTGATGAAATTGTGAGCGTTCTTCCAAGCGATTGAATTCACTGTTCGAAGTAACTTGAGAACCTTTGTGCAGTAATGTGATATCACTATTTACATTAGAGCTACCTACACGCCTACATACTGTGGAGCGTAGGATTATTGCACACTCCTAATGTGTTTACTCTGTGTGAAGAGAGGAAACCACGCGCGGGACAAAAGGTGGTTTAAAGGTATCAAATGGATCAAACAGGGTGAGTAGAAGTTCACCAGGGTCAGCAAGAGTTTATTAGGGTCACCCAGGGACGGTAAGTCAGAGGGTTTCACCATGGGATGATGGGGTCACCCAGGGTCAGTAGGAGTTCACCATGGTGTCACCAGGGTCAGTAGGAGTTCACCATGGTGTCACCAGGGTCAGTAGGAGTTTACCAGGGTCACCCAAGGTCAGTAGGGGATCACTGGTATACTTTCATACAACCCTTACTATATTACGCTGTAATGATGACGACATCAACTCACGGCAGTGCGCTACGATGATGACTTCTAAACTGCCTATAGTTGCACATAGTACATTCTACACATTCATGAATCATGCGTGTTTACATTCCACATCTTCAAGTGAACATGTTCTAAGTTTTGTTTACTTTAATGAGCGCTTCTAACTCATTAGTTTATTAAGACAGGCGCTAAAACAAGCTGTAGTCTGTCATCACCCAATAGCTGGAGAGTTTGTAGCTTTAAATTACGTATCTAAACCTTTAAGTGAGTCTTGGGTTTGAAATTTAACGAAACTTGCGGCTTTGTGTAAATCAGCGTTTTAGTGGTGTAATCAAAGAGAACATATTCTACACCACTAAACGCAGGTACAGGTCCTATGATGCCCATTAATAAGTTAATACTTTCAAAGTGTTCGTGTTTCTGTCTGTCTATGGGCGCTTCCCAGGACCTGTACAGTATACAGAGTACCTGAGTGCAAGGTACTCTGTATAGGTAGATAATTACAAACTCAACGTCATCCCAAAACTCTACAAACGTAAAACTTTAAAAGTTCGGTTAACAATCCCCTCTGTCGACGTCTCTTCCCCCCCTTAAACCACCCCCTCTTTTTGCTAACATCCCCTCCCTTTCAGCCGCTCATGAACCTAGACGAGGACCCCTCCAACATTAACGACTTCACCTCGCTCTACTACGTGAAGTCTGGAGAGTGCGAGTGCAGTGGCAAGAATGACACTAAACCAGGGTGTACGGCCTGCAACGGAGTCATGGACAAGATGAGGGAGTGTGGGGTGAAGTGTCTGGAAGAGGCCACCGAGGACTCAGGGCAAGAGTTCATGTTCTACTACTCCGATTCCATGGTGAGTTCTTTAGTGAGTTCATGTTCTACTACTCCGATTCCATGGTGAGTTCTTTAGTGAGTTCATGTTCTACTACTCCGATTCCATGGTGAGTTCTTTAGTGAGTTCATGTTCTACTACTCCGATTCCATGGTGAGTTCTTTAGTGAGTTCATGTTCTACTACTCCGATTCCATGGTGAGTTCTTTATTGAGTTCATGTTTTACTACTCCGATTCCATGGTGAGTTATTTAGTGAGTTCATGTTCTACTACTCCGATTCCATGGTGAGTTCTTTAGTGAGTTCATGTTCTACTAATCCGATTCCATGGTGAGTTCTTTAGTGAGTTCATGTTATACTACTCCGATTCCATGGTGAGTTCTTTAGTGAGTTCATGTTCTACTACTCCGATTCTTTAGTGAATTCATGTTCTACCACTCCGATTCCATGGTGAGTTCTTTAGTTATTTCATGTTCTACTACTCCGATTCCATGGTGAGTTCTTTAGTGATTCCATGTTCTACTACTCCGATTCCATAGTGAGTTCTTTAGTGAGTTCATGTTCTACTACTCCGATTCTTTAGTGAATTCATGTTCTACCACTCCGATTCCATGGTGAGTTCTTTAGTGATTCCATGTTCTACTACTCCGATTCCATAGTGAGTTCTTTAGTGAGTTCATGTTATACTACTCCGATTCTACTACTCCGATACCACGGTCAATGCCTAGTCACATTTCACTACTCTCTGCCAATACAATGCATAGTTACATTTTGCTCAAATAAGTATGTGATTTTGTGACTATATCGATTAAAAGCTTATCATAGAGCCAATGAGTGGTAAATCATGGCAACTCACTTAATCTAACAGTGTAATTACACCCATACCCATAAAGCTATAGGTATGTAACTTTACCTATGCCCATACTACTGCAGCACTCAACTATATATTAGAATATTATTGCTTTGTTGTTTCCTTGGCAACGGCAAGCTACTCCCTCGATCAATAGGCACGTCGCTAACAATACTGTCTTTGTGTTTTACAAAGACCGAACCTCCGTGTTTTAATATTGGAGAATTGGTAAACATTATATAACATCTTCAAATACCTACACTGGGTATTGAGAGAACTGAGAAGTCTCGTACAAACTCTCGTATTGGGCATTTCTCATGTGCAAGAGTGCAGGACTGCTGCTGTATTCGCAAAGGACATTCCATGGTCATAATATATAGGACATTCATTTAGGACAAGTCTTCAGTCGTATGTCCTATCCGTTGTAAAGGACATAGCTGGTGTTATGTCCTATGTAAATAGCGATTATATTAGTGACGAACTTCGGATCTGTCTTCTGAACAACATCGCATTATCGGAAGTGAATTCTCTGTGCTATGACAACCATCCAACAAAAACACATGGGTTTAGCCTCTTGACATATATTTAACCATTGATAATTTAATGTTACTCAAGGGTAGTGAACCTGTGTGACTTAAAGACCTGGTTCGCCAATATTTGTTTTATCAGTTGATTTAATGGGTCATGTCTCATTAATCAGTTGATCGTGAACAACTCCACAACAGCATGTTGGCATATTGCAGCTTACACATAATGTACTGCGTACAACCTATCATGTACAAAGGTGCAGTGGTCAACTTCTTTATGGCTTATTCACTAGCCTCCGGCTCCCATTATACTATTGTGTCCATATTCATTAATATATCTATATAATACTATTATGTCCATATACTATTATGTCCATATTCACACCTTCAATTTTTTAAAATTAATTATTCATAACACAGAGACATCAGTTGGTCTAATCGCTGCAACTTTGTACTGTGTTTTATAGATTACAATAGATAGATTCATATTGCAATCAAACTACAAGCTTACTGCCCAATGCATTCTTATTAAGTTATTAGGTCACCACGGCATTGGCTGACCTCACGCATTTAGTTGAATCAACCTGTACTGTGCAGCAGTAACTCAGTAACACTCCATAGACTCAATAGAGCAATTTTGATGAAGAGCAATCCTAAAATCGGCAACCGACTTGCAGCCAGTCGGCTAACTGGCTATCCAATTGGCTGGCTACCTGGTGGCTTGGATTTTTCAAGACTGCCCAAATGCAATGTTTCCTCTAATCATAATGTTTTCCCACGGTCCACATCCCACCTCATTTAACAGCTGAGAAACATACTGTTGATGACATGTGTGATGGCAGCTTTTTAAATCCTTCCAGTTCAAGGAACGGCCATTCTTTTGATTAGAAATGAATAACTAAGATGTCTGCAAATGACAAGGATAAGAACTTAATCGCCTATGCGTTTCGTCACTTTCTGCTACGAAAAAAAAAAGATTTGTTATGTACTTGATTGTTAGAAATACGTACGTGGTTATACGTCTATACGAATAGTTTTTAGTTTTGCGATTTGTAGAAGGTTATTTCTGCCATTGAGAAATCATTGTGTTTGTTAATTTGCCGCTTTTCCGAGTTCCGACTTCCTACCTTAGCTCGGTGAATAGCAACTGTACAATAAGGTAAAAAAATGTAATAAATATTAAATGTAGAGATTCGATCACAATGAGTTCATGGGAACATCATTGTCATAGCAATATCATCCACATCTTGCAACATTTGCCATTTGATAAATGAAATCGGTACGATTTTAAAACCAATATATTTCATAAGACGAAATGAAGATTCGTTGTTACATGGAAATGAAATCATCAGACTTCCAGTCTCTTTCTGCCTTTGTCACATAATTAGTCAGATTACGTTACAAATTATAACTTTGCGGAAGACGCAAAAAAGTTTAACTGTAGGAAAGGTGGCATCATTCTTGTTTTTCATGCGCGCGCACTTTGCGCGCAAATCTTCGGCCATTCTTTGGAGGCACGCGTCATAGAGCTCTTGCACTCGCTGAAACGTGCAAGTAAGACCAAGGCCCGAGGGGTCCTTTTGATTTAGTCCACGTCCAATTGTCTGTTACTCTTTTTTGATTGTCTGTTTATTATAAATCATTTGGAAAATAGAAAACGCCCAGCCCCGCTCAATTTAATCACTCATTACCACTTTCCATTTCCTGGTGGCCTCAGTGGGATACGAAACATGCATGCCCTTTCAGAACAGCGAGTAGTGACTCAAGCCAGTACTCAATTCTTGGTAATCATTCTGGTTAGAATCTTGGATTCTTGGAAGCCGAGGTTGAGTTTATAATGGGAAATCAAATTGATCATGGATAAAAACAGTTCTTGAGCAGCGAGAAGCAACGTTTTAATAACCAAATAGTGAATTAATTTCTTTAATCATCAGCACAGTAACACTGTGCACGTTTTCCGAAGTCTCCAGGGGAATTCCACTGTGTCTTGAGGGATCTTTTGGGGTTCGTGATGGGATTTCAGTCTTGTAAAAAGTTCAGTGCTGGAGCCTGCCTGGGTTTCAAGAAGGAAGCTACACATAATATTGATGTTAACTTTGTGAAGCTACTGGAGTCAATGATCAAATTCAATCCCGATCAATATTTCTGTTTCCATGTGATCCATGACTAGGAAGTCGTGATTAATACCGTCACTTGCAGGCTTGTCACTTCCAGGTGTTGGAATTGCATTGTCAGTGAAGGACGATAGAGCGATGCCCGTGGGTTGGACCGTGTATGTCCGTATTGCATAAATCTATTCTTTTAACAAATAAGGGAGACTTGCCACGGAGAAGTGAAAATACCGACTTTTGCATTTTGAAAATCACCATTTTTATGATTTTTTTTGAATGAAGCCGTATTTGATTCAAATGGGGCTTCATTCAAAAAAAATCATAAAAATGGTGATTTTCAAAGTGCAAAATTTATTTTCATTTCTGAGGCCTAAATTCTAAAAAATATGACCAATCAATAGTTTTGTTTTATGCCCCAGAAGATAACTACCAAGGTCCAATGATTTTCCTCGAAAACTGTAGGAGGAGATAGATATTGAAGTTGATTTTCGGCAAATCGTGTTAAAAATAAAAGTTTGCACGCGCGATTAAAAATTCATCAGGAACAATATTTTTTCATGGGGCAATAACCTACTTGGTAGCTGGTTTTCTCCTCTATCAGAAACAACAAAAAGCCGGAAATTGACCTCCCTCGGCCACGTTAAAGACTGCATATAGCGTCGTCATAACAGCTTACGTTGGAATATTAGATGCAGCGATGTCTCACAGTTTTTGAGGAAAACCCCTGAAACTTGGTGGGGCATGAAATATAACTTCGAGCCGATTTAGGCCTAAGAGTTGAAAACGAAAACATGAATTTTGAAACTTGGCTCCTCATGACGAAGACCTCAGTAACACTCTTTTACCTGCAGGAATCCCGCATAGCTTCTCAACTGCTGGGGGCCGTGGACTGGGCCTCTGACGAGGAGCAAAGCACGCCTCTGCTGCTGCTGATTGACATTCCGGACAGTGGGAAGCACTGCGTATACAAGCAGGGACCGGACATCAGGCCAGAGGACGTGGAGGAGCTTATCACGAAGTACCGAGACCAGGACAACAACCCACTCCAAATGAAGCAGCTTCAGTGAGAGTTACTCCTACTCCCCATGAAGCAGCTTCAGTGAGAGTTACTCCTACTCCCCATGAAGCAGCTTCAGTGAGTGTTACTCCTACTCCCAATGAAGCAGCTTCAGTGAGAGTTACTCCTACCCCATGAAGCAGCTTCAGTGAGAGTTACTCCTACTCCCCATGAAGCAGCTTCAGTGATACTCCTACTCACATGAAGCAGCTTCAGTGAGAGTTACTCCTACACCCCATGAAGCAGCTTCAGTGAGAGTTACTCGTACTCCCCATGAAGCAGCTTCAGTGAGAGTTACTCCTACTCCCTATGAAGCAGCTTCAGTGAGAGTTACTCGTACTCCCCATGAAGCAGCTTCAGTGAGAGTTACTCCTACTCCCCATGAAGCAGCTTCAGTGAGAGTTACTCCTACTCCCAATGAAGCAGCTTCAGTGAGTGTTACTCCTACTCCCCATGAAGCAGCTTCAGTGAGAGTTACTCCTACTCCCCATGAAGCAGCTTCAGTGAGAGTTACTCCTACTCCCCATGAAGCAGCTTCAGTGAGAGTTATCTACTCCCCATGAAGCAGCTTCAGTGAGAGTTATTCGTACTCCCCATGAAGCAGCTTCAGTTAGAGTTACTCCTACTCCCCATGAAGCAGCTTCAGTGAGAGTTACTCCTACTACTCATGAAGCAGCTTCAGTGAGAGTTACTCCTACTCCCCATGAAGCAGCTTCAGTGAGAGTTACTCCTACTACTCATGAAGCAGCTTCAGTGAGAGTTACTCCTACTCCCCATGAAGCAGCTTCAGTGAGAGTTACTCCTACTTCTCATGAAGCAGCTTCAGTGAGAGTTACTCCTACTCCCCATGAAGCAGCTTCAATGAGTTACTCCTACTCCCCATGAAGCAGCTTCAGTGAGAGTTACTCCTACTCCCCATGAAGCAGCTTCAGTGAGAGTTACTCCTACTCCCCATGAAGCAGCTTTAGTGAGAGTTACTCCTACTCCCCATGAAGCAGCTTCAGTGAGAGTTACTCCTACTACTCATGAAGCAGCTTCAGTGAGAGTTACTCCTACTCCCCATGAAGCAGCTTCAGTGAGAGTTACTCCTACTTCTCATGAAGCAGCTTCAGTGAGAGTTACTCCTACTCCCAATGAAGCAGCTTCAGTGAGTTACACTTACCAAGGACTTTATAATTATATCAATATGACAATTTAATCCTATTTAATAGGTCGTTTCTTTTACATTTTACTTTTAGAATTTGATGTATTGATGTATATGATAAAATTCAAAAATTGATACCAAGAACTGCCATAATTTTTATCTAATTTCAAATGGAATGAAGTCAGGGTGTTAACTGTAGCAGAATGAACTGCACTGCAGTTTTGTGTAATTTAGCTTCCTAAGCCCGCATAGCCGCCATAGGTGTGTACGCGCGCCGCGCGCTTCCCTTCTGAGGAAACGCGCCGCGCGCTTCCCTTCTGAGGAAACGCGCCGCGCGCTTCCCTTCTGAGAAAAACGCATCGCGCGCTTCCCTTCTGAGGAAACGCGCCGCGCGCTTCCCTTCTGAGAAAAACGCGCCGCGCGCTCAAGCTTCCATTCTAAGAAAAACGCGCCGCGCGCTTCCCTTCTGAGAATTGCTCTAACCAGATCCCTAGTTTTACGCGCGCGCCGCGCCTTGCTCCAAACCAAGGGTGTCGTTTCGCGACACCCCTGGTTAGGGGAATTCTGAGAAAAACGCGCCGCGCGCTTCCCTTCTGAGGAAAGCGCTAAATAATTATTAACATTTGATATTAATCAATTGAGTGTGAGATAAGAGATGGTTCAATATTGCCAGGCGTTGCCTGGCCCCCTCGCGCGCGCAACGTCTGGCAAGGTTCAATAATAGTTAATTACTGAATTACAGTCAAAGGTTTTCGATGACACCAGTTGTACTTAACTTTATTTTTTTTATTTATTTAACTTAATTTATTTGCCAGGCGTTGCCTGGCCCCCTCGCGCGTCTGGCAATAATTTATTTAGAATATTTTATTTTATGCACTTACATGTGCTTCACTAGGAATGTCCCATTCTATTGTATTAATTATTGTTTTTAAGTTTTAAGTGTTGTAAGCGTGCGCGTGGGCCTAATAAAGCTCAAATTTGATTGTATAAATTTGTATCAACTTTCAAGAATCACAACAAAGCGAAACACTTTTATAACTTCTGAAAGAGATATGGAGTAAAGTGTTCAACAAGTATATTCTTATAGTAATATCAAATCACTGAACTTCCACCGTGATCTGAGTGTGTGATTGTGTCTCGGTGATCTCAGTGAACTCAACTGTGAATCTATAATATCAATCTGAATAGTTCAATTCAATGTACCCTTTAATATCAAATCAATTCGGCACACAAATTGTGCTCACTTCACACTTCTATTCACTCACACTTAAATTCACAATTGATGAATTTACACTGATGACTTCTGATGATTCTTGGATGTAGATGAATTGAAGGATTCCTTATTCCCACGTTACTAGGATGGGATTGTACAAACTGTATTCTTCACCGGATATCAGAAACCAAATCTGAACTGAACTGAATCGAACTGAATCGAAACGAACCTGGGAAAAACGAAAGCATATCAGCTAGGAAAGATATCTATCAGATAATCAGATATCCCAGAAGGAACGAACAAACATACTTACAACTAAATGCTAACTACGTCCTAACTACTAACTACTTACTAGCTACTTACCGTCAACTCCCGACAGACTTCTCCTGGACAGTCTTCCAAACGATGCCAGTACCTCACAGCTCCCTCTGGCTGCTTCACTCAGCTACAGTAGCAAGTTCCTCGCAATCTCCTGCTTCACTTCGCTTCTTAGGTGTCAGTACCTCGCAGCTTGTCTCTCACTGCTTCACTCGACTTCACTAGTGTCAGTACCTCACAGCCTGTCTCCTGCTGCTTCACTCGACTTCAACCAGCTGCCCTTCACTGGTGCTCCTACAACTGTACTGTCAGAGTCCAACGGTTCCTCATCATCATGTCATTAGACTTAGCTAAGGAGCAATAGGTTAAGTATCATTACTATTACAGGACATATTCTTCAGATCATCACAAATCATAAATTACATTTCACATTATATCATCAGAAATATCCTAACATTAAGAGGGTCCTACAGTTTATTTTTCATAATTGATTTCCATGATAACTAATTTAGCATTAGAAGATTAGATAAATCTCAATAGATATTACAATCTTATCAAGTGAATGTTATGCCTACGTGTAGAGGTTCAATAGTACTTGTACTATTCTGATTTAATAATAATAATAAAATGGTTCAATCCACCGGTCCTCAACTCCTCTTCACTAAGTTTGTTGCTTAATTTCTTGATGCTTGGAGTACATTCAAAGACCAAAGAGCAAAAGTTTCAGTTTCATTCAGGCAGGTGGTCACTGCACTTGATGGTGCTGTGCCCTGGTGCCAGGGGGTGACTGCTGGGGGGCCTTCCTCATAAAAAGCTCTCGCAATTTAAACACCCTGAAAGCTGAGGTAGGTATTGGACTGAAGATGCCTGCACACCACTCATCTTGGTGTGACTCATTTAGATCCTGCTGCTCTCTACATTGCATTACCTAAAGGGATCATGTTGGAGTTCAAGTACGGAGTTGGAGAAAAGTCTTGCAGATTGATGTCTTGAATAAAGTTTTCTTTTTAATTCAAATATGATTCAATACCATTATGCTTACTTTACTTTACTTTACTTTACTTTACTTTACCCACATTGTGGGCAACTTGTACATTTGTGTTGCAATGAGGAAGTGAAAATCTTCATCTTTTGGCCACAAAACATACCTATATTTAAGGAATATAAAATTATATAAGTATATATGTTTGAAGTGATTGATCATTTCAGTGAAACACAAAAATTCTCAAGTATGAAATCAAACCCATACACTTTGCACCACTATTCAACTGTCAGTTTCGAGATAAGCATATAGGCATTTTTTGAAACCACTTATTTGCTTAATTACATTCATGAAATACCAAGAATAGAAAAGTTCTCGATGACACAGAGTTTAGGATTTTTCCCAGACTTTTTTATTTTGGTCATAAGCTTTCAGTTCCTGACAGGACCTGAAATTGACCAAATCTGCAGGGGTGAGCTGAGGTAGGTATTGGACGCCAGCACAGTGAACATCTGTCATCTTGGTGTGACTCATTTAGATCCAACTGCTCTCCACATTGCATTTCCTAAGGGGATGATCATGTTTGAAGTGATTGATCATAGATGCAGTTAAACACAATTCTCAAAAATGATATTAAAACCCACACACTATGTATACCACTAATTAAATATTTCTTCTTCAGGATCTCCACATTTTGTAACACAACATTCTCAAATTTGATTAAGTATATAGTAGTGTTGTTGATCATGTTGGTTGTCAAGTTTAGAGTCGGAAAAATTCTTGCAGATTGATGTCTTGAAGAAAGTTTTTTTAAATAAACAACACTACAGTACTAATTACAATCAAATTTGAGGATGGCTAACATCCAAACAGAGATCCTGAAGACAGAATAATTTTCCAAAACTGTCAGTAGATTAGCATGGTTTTGTGAAAGGGTTCGATTTCTATCCACCCATTCATTTCATTACAGAGTTTTACTGTTTCATTGTATTGCCTGTGATAAAGATGGGGGATCCTTTAATTGATACATTGAAACTGACAGTAGAATAGTCGTTCATAGTGTTGTGGGTTTGATTTCATTATTGAGATTTCTGTGTTTCACTGCAATGATCAATCATATCAAACATATTTCAATTAAAAAGAAAACTTTCTTCAAGACAACAAACATACATTATTAATTGATATTTAAATGCTTTGTCCTTTCTTATCAACCAAGTACTCAACTTATTCATATCACAATTGTTATAATATGATAAAAAGAAATTTATGTTTCAATCATGATGTAATGTGCTACAAAATGAAAATTATTTGTTTCATTAAATTATTTGTAAAATATGTTTATGATCCCTAATGAAGCATTCAAAAGGGATGGGGCATTCCTAAACAAGCCATCACATTCCCAAACAAGTCAATTCATGAAATTTATTTGTATTTGACTCTTGTCCAAATTTTCAATAGAATCTAATGTCGTGAATATGTGAAAACTACTGTAATTCTTTATATTAGATTTGATTTATGAAGAGTTGAAAGCAAAAGAATTGCATTTCATTAGAAACAGAGAATTGAAAAGGACGCCACAGTCATGAACATTGGACATGAGGTACAAGAGTTGAAGCAGCAGGGTAACAAGTACTTTTCTCAGAGAAGTTATGAGGAGGCAATATCCTGCTACACAAAGGCTCTGGTGAGTGTTCTGTTTGGTTTTATTGGAAAACTTTCAATATACTTTATTGTTCCAGAAAATTGACATGATTTTAGCTCTTAAATCAAAAATTTTATTGATCTTCAATGAAAAATGCATGCAAAGGTCTTCATTAGTGTTTCAACTAACGAAATTCATGAATCAACATAAATGGCAACTTATAGGAATGCTCCTGAAGGCCAAATTCCAATCATATGTCAGGGAGTAAATCTTTAAATTTGTGCAAATTTTGTTGTACCTTATTTAATTAATTGGCAAGTAGCATTATTAAAACAGGGTTTCAAATCTTACCATGATGTTATTCTGAATCAGCAGATTTTATAGGTCCAGAATTGCCATATCTGAGCTCTTACATGATTTGGATTCTTGATTTGTCCAAAAACATACATTGAAATAATTCCAGTCATCACCCCTTATATTTATAACTTTCGATTTTATTTGATAAGTTGGTATAAAATAAAACTTATCAAACATATTACTCCAGTATGTCTATACTGGAGTAATATGTCAATTGTCAACTGTGCCTGCAACGAATTGTTAGCCCCAATTGCTCAATTGAGCAATTAGATATGTTTACAATAATCCATGCTATGAAAATAATTGGTCCAATTTATTTAGCCAATTTAAACTGCAATTTTTAGTTAATCTTTAATATAATTTCGCAACCTCTGTATTATTATCATAATTATGTACGTCGTAACGTCTTTTGTCCTTATGTAGACACATTTTGAAGCGTGCACGTGCAGTATGGATATATGCGCGCGGGTTGCTATGGTTACATATTGCGTGAGTGCGATCATTTCTGTTCAATGCTGTTTTGAATACGTTGCTGCGTAACTTTTGATGTGATTGGAATTTTTTGATGCGGTAAAAAGTATTTGGTGGATTTGAATTTTGCGAACGAGGTGCTGCGTAGCAGCGCCGAGTGAGCTGTGTATTTGCAGGCCCTACGGGCCTGCTAGTGTTTTTATAATCTTACTTATAATTTCGCAGATTTTGTATGTTTTTTGTACGTCACGCCCCATGGCAACGCGCGCGCAATGGGGGAAATTGCACGTGCAGATTAACTGCGCGCGCGATCATTTCTGTTTAATGCCGTTTTAATTTCGGGGTTTCATAACTTTTGATGTGGTCGGGATTTTTTGATGCGGTAAAAATTATTTAGTTGATTTGAAATTTGCGAACGAGGTGCTGCGTACTGCGTAGCAGCGCCGAGTTAGCTGTGTATTTGCAGGCCCGATGGGCCTGCTAGTCTCTTATATAAAATCGCATTTGGTGTTTTTCTGTACGTCACGCCCCATGGCAATGTGCGCACAATGGGGAATTGCACATGCAGATTAATTGCGCGTGTGTTCATTTCTGTTTAATGCTGTTTTAGTTTCGGAGCTCCATAACTTTTTATCTGATTGGAATTTTCTGATGTGGTAAAAAGTATTAAGTTAATTTAAATTGTGGGGTTTGAAATTTGCGAACGAGGTGCTGCGTAGCAGCGCCGAGTGAGCTGTGTATCTGCAGGCCCAACGGGCCTGCTAGTCTCTTATATAAAATCACAGATTGTTTCTCCGTACATCACGCCCCATGGCAACGCACACGTAATTGGGGTATTGCACGTGCAGATTTACTGCGCGCGCAGTCATTTCTGTTTAATGCTGTTTTGATTTCGGAGCTTCATAACTTTCGATCTGATTGGAATTTTTTGACGCGGTAAAAAGTATTTAGTTGATTTGAAATTTGCGAACGAGGTGCTGCGTAGCAGCACCGAGTGAGCTGTGTATTTGCAGGCCCAACGGGCCTGCTAGTAATATTATAATGAGAGGCTCTTTTTGTATATATTACTGGATAACATAATCTCAAATATTCAGCTGAAGAATGATAAAGTTACAACTATATACACCAATCGTGCCCTTTGCTATCTCAAGTTGGAGCTGTGGGATCGTGTGCTGAAGGACTGTAAACTAGCTCTTGACATTGACAAGATGATGACAAAGGCTCATTTCTTCATGGGTCAAGCACTAACTGAGCAACAGAAGTTTGATGAAGCCATCCAGGCTTACACCATAGGTAAATTGTAACTTTGCTACAACATATTACTATACTAGGAGATCATTCATATAATTCATTCATATCATTCATATAATATTACGTAATCACCTAGGGGGGGGGGGTTCCGAATGATTATTTTACTTGCCTTCCTAAAAGGTTTTCCTCCCATTGGCAGGGTGTAAAATTGGAAATTCTCTCAGTAAATTTAAACTGGTTTTCCAACTAATTTAGCAGAGGTCTGGACGTGGCAGACCTCAGAACTAACAGGATAATAACATATACTTCAGTAATATAATTTCTGGGTAGTTTCAATGCAAAATGTCTGATGAAACAAGTATAAAATCCAGTATGTGCAATTGCTGGGGTCTGGGCTGGGCCCCAGAAGTCAATTTATTGAATTTTCACCTCAATAGGGTCTTCTCTCTCAATTTCAAGGAGCCAAATTTTGACGATTTCTCTGGTCCCAAAATTTATTATTATTGTATCATATACATGTAATTTATCCGTTATGAATGTGTTATAACAGCTTGAACAGTTCAAAATCAAGTATATCAAAGTATCAAGTACCTCCTTTCAGCCATCGAGAGTGCTAAAGTCAAGAAGGAACATTTTGGTGATGATCTCCACCAGGCCCTTCGAAGAGTTAGTATTTCAATTTACAAACCACAGTGGGGGGGCCAACCCCCTCAATTTTGGTGGATATAGAAAATCGCCAATAGGGGGTTTAATTTTGGGGGGTTTTGGGGGGTTTTAGGGGGTTTCGGGGGGCTTAATTCTTAGTGCAAAAATGGGCATTTTTTTCTCAAATGGTACCTTTTTTGGTTCTGATTTTTTGCACCATTTCAAAATGGTACCATTTTTGGTCGTGATTTTTGGCGATTTTTATAAATGGTACCATTTTTGTTTCCGGTTTTTGGTACCATTTTTGTTTCTGATTTTCAGCATCTCTTTCAAATGGTACCGTTTTGTTTCTGATTTTTTACATCCTTTCAAAATGGTACCGTTTTTGTTTCTGATTTTTTGCACCATTTCAAAATGGTACCATTTTTGGTGGTGATTTTTGGCGATTTTTAGAAATGGTACCATTTTTGTTTCCGGTTTTTGGGTACCATTTTTGTTTATAATTTTGAACTTTTATGAAATGGTACCATTTTTGTTTCTGATTTTCAGCATCTTTTTCAAATGGTACCATTTTGCTTCTGATTTTTAACACCCTTTCAAAATGGTACCATTTTTGTTCCTGATTTTTTGCACCATTTCAAAATGGTACCATTTTTGGTGGTGATTTTATGATTTTTAGAAATGGTACCATTTTTGTTTCCGGTTTTTGGTACCATTTTTGTTTATAATTTTTGGAACTTTTATGAAATGGTACCATTTTTGTTTCTGATTTTCAGCATATTTTTCAAATGGTACCATTTTGTTTCTGATTTTTAACATCCTTTCAAAATGGTACCGTTTTTGTTTCTGATTTTTTGCACCATTTCAAAATGGTACCATTTTTGGTGGTGATTTTTGGCGATTTTTAGAAATGGTACCATTTTTGTTTCCGGTTTTTGGTACCATTTTTGTTTATAATTTTTTGAACTTTTATGAAATGGTACCATTTTTGTTTCTGATTTTCAGCATATTTTTCAAATGGTACCATTTTGTTTCTGATTTTTAATAACATCCTTTCAAAATGGTACCGTTTTTGTTTCACGTATTCAGCCCCTTTTTAAATGGTACCAATTTTGTTTTTGATTTTTGGCATCATTTTCAATTGGTACCTTTTTCGTTTCTGATTTTTCAGAAGTACCCTTATAAATTGGTACCAATTTTTTGTCCGATTTTTTTGCGCCATTTCGAAATGGTACCTTTTATTCGTGTTTTTTGGCAACTTTTTCAAATGGTACTTTTTTGTTTCTTCATTTTGGTGCTTTTTTGAATCATACTAGAATAATTTCTGCTGTCGATAGGGGGTTTAATTTTGGGGGGTTTAATTTTTGCTGTCGATAGGGGGTTTAATTTTGGGGGGTTAAATTTAACCCCCTGGTGGATATAACAAATTTCCAATAGGGGGCTTAATTTTGGGGGGTTTTGGGGGGTTGGCCCCCCCCCACAGTAAATTGTTGCGATTCGACCTGATCGTATCTCTACATAATTAATCAATTTGTAGTGGGTATGAAATCATCAATAGGAGTACAAAATCGTGGCTTAAATTCAAGTGAGCAGAAGGGCTGCATTCTGTTTTGATCATGTTCAGAATTTTTCGTTTCTCGCTCCATTTGCGTTATTATTGTTGTAGCCAACCCCATCCCCCATTACATTTAAATTTTAGGAAGATTCAGAGCATCTTGTCAAATCGCCGAATCGGCGTTGATCAGCGCCGATGACCACCAATCTCTCCATTTTGATTTTTCTGAATGGGCACGTGTATCCTGTATCATAATATTCTATTCGATGCTTTCCTCCCCTCAGACAAAGAAGAAGAAGCTTAACTTCGAGGAGGAGAAGCGTGTGAAGGAGGAAATAGAGCTCCAAACCCTGCTGACGAAACTCCTCATAGACAACTTGGAAAAGTACCTATCTTAATTATTTCTAACTTTTTAACTTAACAAAAAAACTTTCATACAAGAAAATTTGAAACTCGGTTTGAAATATTATATATGGCGCTCATTGTCGGGCTGCCTATTGCTTCATATTGTATGACGATCAAACGTCTGCGTCAAGCGTAAATTAGAATTTAACACCTTCAAAATATTTTCCTCTCCAATTTCCTTTTGTGAGCAAATGAAGAAATGAGAGGGTTAGAAATGGACGTGGTTTGGAAGATTTTGGGAGAATTTTTGTATAATACCTTTATCCGTACTGTTAATTGTGAAAGTGTCCGAGTGGGAAACTGGGAACAATCTCCAAAAATGGGGGAGAGATCTCCAAAAATAATGGAGAAATTTTCAAAACGGGAGATATTTCCACAAGTGGTGTAAGAAATCGTTCAACTTCTCCTTACAATATCAGTCAAGTCGGGGTATTTCGGAGTTTTGGTGTCGTGGCATCGAGTGAAACTGTACACTCCGGTTTGCTGACAGGAATTTTGGTTCAATGCTCTGGTCATTCTAACCTTTTAAAATTGATTCTTTTTCACAAACTTGCTAGATCGAATTCATAAAATCTTTTCACGCTAAAATACCGTAATCAATTTAAAATTTTCATCGATTTTCATGGTTTTGATTGAAGTTTGAAACATTTAGTCTTTTTTCAGCTTGAGCATCTAACTGACAATGAATTCATGATAAAGTGCGACGATGTATCATGATGATTGGTCCAAGGAATTAAGTACTTAAGTAGAAGCTATCCCCATAAATTATATCCAAATCTGCAATCTTTTTCATTCCAGTACCTGCCAATCGTTTCGTTATTATTGACATAATATTATATGGAATTCCTGCAAATGGAGGTGGGACGCATAAATAGCCATAAAGTACGACGGCTCGATATCAACAGCAAAGAAAATTTAACGCTTAACGAAAACGGACCCCTTGGTTATGAAACTCAAAACATCGCGCAATATAACGAATCTTCAAAGAGTTTACTAATTGTGGTGATTGCATGCGCGTAGAATTTACCATCCGCATCCGGACCGATCATTCGCCCACGTGCATGCGCGCGTTTAATCTAGCACATAGAAGAGGTAAAATTAGCGCCTGCATCAGCCACGTAGCTATGATTTCTGACCAGAGGATGCATGCCAAAATGTAGGGGATGCTAATCAACCCATTTTGACCAATTATCACAGAGGATGTATCCTCTCTGGCTACGTGGCTAGCCTGCATACGGGAACAACGGGCAATAAGAAATGCACCGGCAGGCGCAATTCTTGTTTAAGGAGGTTGTAGATCTGTGTCGGTCGTAGAAAATTTGTTCTCACTTATTGCTTTATATTTATTGGTCGATGGCAGTTAATCAAGGCTGACCATGGTGGTCTCGGATAGCCGATTGGCAAATCGGCTGGGTTGACTACTTACCCTCTCGCACATAAAGTTTATTTTCCTTTACAGACGACAAGCGGCGACATATTCTTAATATTTCACGATAACCTACCAGAGAATGACTTGTGAAAATAAATAACTAATGACTTAATTAATTAATTCCATGCCTTCATCTCCCCAAATTTCAGGCAAAAAACTCAGGATCCTTCCGAGGACGAGGTCGTGGAGATTGACAAGCAAAACGAGGATTTGGAGCGCAAATACGTGAGTTTTCGGGGTAACTGAGCCTGTGACTATTCGTGAAACCAATCTTAGGATTAGCTAGGATCGCTGTAGTAAGAAAAAATACTGTCACTTAACTGAATTATCAGATAATTATTCATGAGCCAAATAATAAGATAACAGAATGAATAAATTACAGTATTCTCTCTTATAACTTCATTAACTTTGCAACACTACTTTTATATACTCACAGACTCTTGTTGCAAAAAATGGTGTGGTCGGGCCTAGGGGCTCAGGGTTGGCTCAAAATCAGTAAAACATACTAGTTTGATATCAATCATGACAGCATTGTCTACGTCTAGAATTTAAGATTTCAAAATTTTCCCACGCTAAAAATCCTAAAAATGGGCTTGGTCATAAATAGGGGTGTTGCACCACTTTTTCTCTTTGCGTGATGGTAGATTTCCAATCTACTACATTTAATAACAGCTCTAATACATGAAGAGCATTGCAAATGGTCATGACGGTAATTAAACTATTGCACGCCTCGTGCAATAATTTCTATAATACCACTCCAGTGCAGAGAACCACAGTGCAATATCAGGGCATATCGCACTGGTCGTGGTATTATACACTAATCTAACTCCCCAGAAGTGATATTTTTGCACTAATATGCACTCGGCTGACGCCTCGTGCACATTAGTGTACTAATCAACACTCGGCTTCGCCTCGTGTGATTAGTACACTTATTGGCACTCGGCTTCGCCTCGTGCAATCCGTGCAACAATACCACTATGCGTCGTTAGATTAGCGTATATTAGCCAATTTTGAGGATACCTGTTAACTAGGGGAGCATTATGAGGAATTTCCGCAGAAATCAATTAGCGAACCCCTCCCAAAAATTAGTTCCTGACCCAGTAGCCCTAGCTGGCATTCACGCCGAACTCAAAATTCGACATAAATTTCCATTGCCTTTTTTGGCGTACTAGAAACAACGATGGACCTACCTCGTTGTTGCATATTCATAAAAGCACAGTGTGCTGTATTATATTTTTATTTTAATATTATAAGAAACTAAAAATAGGTAATATTATATTATAATATTATTCTAGTTTTTTACTTGAATAGACGGCATGACTTAATCCTTTGCTGTCTTTTTTTATGTCGTTGCCCATTTTTGAGAATTTGAGTTAATTGTCGTAAGGGCCTTGGGCCCCTTAGTTTTTAGAAACCGAGAGAGTTTTTTTGTTTTGTTTGTTTGAAAACCCACTGTGGGGTTCGCATCAATCGCAAGAGCCGAAATAAATTAATAAACAAAATTATAAGAATAACAATTGTAAATAAGACAGGAGCTAAGCACATTACTGATGTAGTGGTATTGTCCTGGATCAATCTGTATCTTCTTTCGCAGCTGAAAAACAAGTCCTTCTCTTTCCTCTCTTTCTTCACGAGTTCTGTCGGGAGATATGTACACTCCTCTGAAGCGCGTTCCCCGCAAATTCTTTGCACATTTCAGAGCTTATGCTGCTGCTTCATTGCTGCGAAACCTGGACTTTACCAGGCGGACAAATCCTGTCCTGACAGCTCCAACGACCAACACGGTGACTGTCTTCGCTGGCTAACTCCTCAAATCCAAACAACATCACCTCAAATCCAACCAACATCACCTCAAATCCAAACAACATCACCTCAAATCCAACCAACATCACCTCAAATCCAAACAACATCACCTCAAATCCAAACAACATCACCTCAAATCCAAACAACATCACCAAAAATCCAAACAACATCACCTCAAATCCAAACAACATCACCAAGTCCAAACAACATCACCTCAAGTCCAAACAACATCACCAAGTCCAAACAACATGCATCACTTCAATTTGCTCTCCTTTGGTCATCCTCAACTGCCGACTCACTGTGGCCTTCACTTGTGTTGCTGTTATCCTATCTTCACACCCTTTCTTCACTACGTCACTGAAACTCCTGATTTCTCTCTTCACTGTCGTGTGCACCGCTTCCATTTGCTCAGACTTGACCTTCGAGAGTTTATCTTGAAGTTCCATCACTGTATTCTGGTGCAACATCACCTCTTCCGTCAATGCCTCGTAAGACATTGCTGCTGAATGCAGTGTCGTCTGGCTATTTCCCATTACACGGACAGCTGCCAGTACGAGATTTGTCAGAGTTGCCTTGTCGCACTTCATCACAGCTGTTTTGTTGACCTCCTCCCAGTTCGCACCAAAGAGTCCGCTGAAAACTGGGTCCAATTCCTTCTCCAACTCATACCGTTCCAACTGATAATTCCATTCTGTGTACACTGTACAGTATGTGCGCAGAAAGGGCAAAAGGCACAAAGATTAGACACGTAGATACCGAGTGCGAGTTTCAATGTGCTGATTACAGAACTGCTAATTCAACACGCACAAGGAAACTGATAAGTAGCAATGGAAGGGGGTTAAATGTTTTTGCACCTCAAAAATAAGTAAATAACGTTAGAGGCCTAGAAAAATATGTTAATATCACTTTGTAGTATAAGAACAGCAGTGAATTCCTGTTTTAGTGTGATAAGACCATCATAAAAAGTAAGTTACAAGGTGCCTGGTTCATGTCCAGGTCCGTATTTTCCAATATATATTTCATAGATTTGCAGGTGCAGTATTAAATTTTGTGTGAAGAACCCAGTTGGGACCTGGGCCCCTAAGATTTTTTTCTCAAGGGGAAAACAAGGGAGTGGCGCTACTAGTACTAGCGTGCTACTGGCTCGCTACTGGCGTGAGTTGCGCAATACCGGCGTGAGGTAGGCCTGATACTGGTGCAATACTGGCCTGATACTGGCGCAATACTGGCCTGATACTGGCCTAGACGGATCGCTTAATTTATGCAGTCTGTACTGCAGAGCAATGAATTTAAGAACATGAGAAGTAAGAAATCAAAGAAGTTTTGATCAGAATGGTTGCTCCATAACATGAAATTACGTTTGAAGCTGAATATGTCCCATATTTTTGTTCGTTGTTTGCTAACTCACGCAACACTATGAATTTATTTTTTGAGCAGAGTAGATAAGAGTATTGCACCTTGCACGTCATTTTCTTCTCGTTTTTGCGTTGATCAATCTCACGATTTTCATTAGATTCGATCGATAATTTTCGAATTTGTTTTAAAAAATATAATTAAATATAGTTTTCAAATTAATTTGTTGAAAAATATGATGAAAATAGTAACTCAAATAATTTTCGAATAATTTAGTAAATGAGCAATAGGACTACAAACACTTGTATCGCAAGGTTATTGTCTTGTCACATCTTTAATTTCCAAAGTTTTAACTATTAACAAGTCTAAATGTTATCTACTGCTTTACGAGTCCATTACGAGCTATAATCCAATAGGTCTGGTTCCCCTCTTCTTGCAACTCTGAGTGACTGAATTGCTTTGCTATGAGATTCTCTGCAACGCTGGTATTTATTCTTGCGATTGGGGTCTGGGCATCGAAGGAGGAAAATATTAAGATTGGAGATGGAAATATTTTCATGTCACTCGTTAAGTGGTCGACATGGATAGACTCCACTGATAAGGACTGCATCTCTCATGCAAGAGATCGTCTCAGTGCCATTCGTCATTGGGAAGATTTTTTAGAAAGTAATGCAGTCGAATCAGAATCGAAAGGTTCCATGATTTCAGCTGCGAATTCATCATCAGTTTGTGAATTTAACATGGATTTTCTTTTCTTGATGGAAAGTCTCAGCCAGAGTTCATATTTCTCTATGATGCAATTTTTTGCGGACTACAATTGGTATTGTGAACCACATGATAGTTTCTTCTATGAAAATCAAGCTTCGCATTGTGATGGTTATTCGTATTGTCTAACTGATGAATGCAGCTGTCAATCCACAGGTAACAATAATAATTCAAACTCTGTTTTCTTCTGTCTCGATAAATCTGGCTGTATCTCTATCAAAAACGTTTGTGACGGAAAACACGACTGCAAAGATGGCTCTGACGAGTGTATATGCGAGGGATATATCCAGCTGAATTGCTCGGTATTGGCTTACAAATCGCATTGTATATCACTGGAGGAGTTTTGCTGGAAGCTGTTTGAGAAGTCGTGGATACAAAGGTTGCTGCTGAAGTGCACTTCGAAAAGGAATCTGTTGGATAAGTGCAAAGGTTTTAGATCAAGGGCACTTAGAGAAAAAACCAACCCTATAAACACTTGCCTCTTAGACAATCTTCAGTCCATCGACAATGCTGTGGCAAATACAGCTGACCATGAAAGGGTTGGTGCCATTATTTCTTTCTGCGAAAACAATTGTTCAAGATACTACGAAAGTAAAAACTGGGGACTTTACTGTAATATGCTTCTACCCTATGGTCCACATGGGATGAGAGGTCATTCAATCTTTTGTTCTGGACAGTACCATTCTGTCAGTATCATTTGTGATGGCCATATTGACTGTGAAAATGAAAAATTAGATGAAATGAACTGTCCTGATCGGTTTTACTGTGCTGAGAATGGTACTGAATGGGTTTCTCCCGAAAAAGTTTGTGATAATATCAAAGATTGTTCAACTGGGTTGGACGAATGTACAAAATGCGACATGGGATACATGTCATCGTCTGAACTTTTGATAAATTCTAAAGTTGTGCTAGTTCTCACAATAATAAGCTGTATTTTAATAATCCTACTGAATGGAATACAAGGATACACTTGCTATGTCACTCCATCTGCCACCCATATTGGTGAAATCAATAGACTAATCACGCTGCAGGTTCATCTCTTCGACATGCTAATGGGGGTTTATCAAGCACTGCTAATAATTGCTACTTTAGTCATCATGTTTAAAGGTGATTATTGCAAATTTGACCGGGACTGGAGGGCAAGTAACTACTGTATTCTTCTGGGAATACTTTACACTCTATCCTCCCACGGATCACTTCTTTCTATTGTGCATCTGAGTGTAGTGAGAGCCATTACGCTGCTGTCAAACAATACCATTTACATCAGAAGGTCAGTTATCCTGTGCGTATCAGCTGCTCTTTTATGTCTCAATGTTTTAAATTCCATTATTCCTGTTATTCCGCTGCCATTCGTGCAGGATATCTTCAGAACAGAAATTTACTTAACTTACCCCCGAAAAAATCCGTCCTTCACGGGTAATCCAATTAACTTTACAACTCTAGAAGGAATCTTTGAACGAGTTTTTGGCAGGAAAGAATCGGATAAAAGCACTATTTTAACAGATTTAAGAAGCACAACCTCCGATGATGAAGTTTGGCAAACCACCGATATCAGTTACTACGGAACATCAGCCCTATGTTTGCACAACGTTTTCAAGTCCCAAGTTTCATTCAATTTTTACAAAATTACATATCTGGTTGTCATTTTATTGCTTTTACTCCTCATGTCCGTAGCTTATACTGCGATTATTGCTAAAAATAAGCTCAGCAAAAAGAGATTGCGAAATCAAGATGGGGGAAGACAATATCAAAGAAATAATGATTCAACATCGTTAACAGCAAAAGCTTCTTGGATGATTTGCACCCAGCTGTTGTGTTGGTTTCCGTTCATTGGAGCTGTCATTTATTACATGTGTAAGGGAGATGATTCACCCCCAAATATTGTTTTTGAGGTGATTTTCTTCTTTGTGATACCAATTAACAGTCTCCTCAATCCACTGTACCACAGTAAACTGTATGGTGCGTTAGTTAAAGCCATAAGAGTGTTGTTCGTTTGTTGCAAATCGAAGAAGCCTCATGATGAAAACCCGGAAATCGTTGAGATGAAAAATCAACAACAATAAAATACACGTATCGCCACTTCAACGTTCCTCAAAAGCTCAAAAACAATAAACTGGATTGGATCATGAATGGATTCAAACTCCATGCTTTTATTTGTCAATGCTTTATGTTCCTTTTACTGCTTTATGTTTATACTAGCAGGCCCGTTGGGCTCGCTAGATAATACAGAACCAAATACTAAGCTCATAAAAAAGTTTATGAAGGAGCAAATTTTACTGCTTTATGTTATTTTTCCTTAAAAAGTTAAAAAAGCTCAAGTTTGTAATTTGTATCGTGCTAGGGAAAATTGTAAATTCGTGAAGAAAAAAGTTGAATGGGTAAAGGGATCAGGGGAGAATAGTATAGTGGGGGGGGGGGGGCAACCCCCTCACTTTTGGTGGATATTGAAAATCGCCAATAGGGGTATAATTGGGGGGGGGTAGGGGGTTCCATAGTCAACAATCAACGTACAATCACTGACATTTTTATTAATTAAACTACAATTTTCAATCAAATTAAAATATCATTAATAGAACTACGAGCTTTTTCAATATCATTTTTTGTAATAAAGTAGTAACCCTTGTTAAATCCTAAAAGCAAATAAATTTCCATCTCAATAATTAAAATCCCACTTTTTAGAAGAATCATCTAAAATTAAAACGGACAAAGTCCTTGATAAAGTGAAAACCAATAAAAGCACGGCTCTTATTAACAGTATCCACAGAATTTGTAGCAGCTCTTCTTCCAGTAGGCCTCGTAGCCTTCTTGTTTGCACGTGTACTGTGGAGTGTTTCCCCCAAGGAAGTGCTCGCAGTTTTGTGTTGTTAAGGAGTCCTCGCAGACCTGCTCCCGTAGGGAAAGTTCCAGCTCCTCTTCTAAATCTGCAGATTAACTTGATTCGTTACTCTGATTCGTTACTTTGATTCGTTACCTTCAGTTTCATGCATTAATTCGATACGTTAATTTGGAAAGATAATTTGTTACGTTAATCTGATACGTTGATTTGATAAGTTAATTTAATTCGTGAAGTCGATACTGTTTGCTTTGAGGAGGTTTGGTGGGCCGGAACCTCACCGTCCTCTTTACCTGCTGATGGAAAAACTTCATCGCAGTTGTCAAGGGAAGACCTAGCATGTGCAGGATAACCGCTGCCGATTCACTGGTTTGTCTCTTAAACTTATTTCGATTCTTCACTGACTTACCGAGAGATCGAGCGTTCACCGATCCAAGCAGCATCACAAGAATAAGTGCCACCAGACTCATCTTTACAGTGGTTAAGTCGCCTTGTATCGCTCAAATGATGTTTGGTTATCTCAAAGTTTCTGTAGTCTGCACATATTACGTTTGAGTTAATTTATGGTGCATTGGGGTTAAGGAGTTTTAGGGTGCACAGGATGACTGGTCAAGGACCTCGTGAAACTAAACTAAAATAACGAACTAATATAGATAATGTGACGCATAAAATGGGACAGAAACGAAATGAGTTAAATATTCAACTCCTTATTAAACTCCAAAGACTCCACACTTTTGTGACAAGAAAAAACTAATTATATGCAAACAAAGAGATGTCTTCCACGTAGTGAATAAAGTAATAAAGTAATTAAGTAATAAGCAATGGTCGCCTTCATTCTCTTGTTATCTAAGGGGCAAAGTAAACCATTTCAAAGGGTGACAATTTGTTTGTTAAACTGATTGAAACTTTGAACTAAAAAGTTAATTAATAAGTAAACATGTGCCATTGTCCTTCTCTTGGCTCTTGTTTAATTGACAATTTGGGCTAAAAAGGTGGTATCGTTTACCTTAGTGGTAGAAATTAAGATGTGTATTTATGAAGGACGTACTGATTAAGGAGTCTACTTATTAAGGCAGCAACATTTCTTAGAAAATTCACTGCCAATTTTAAACCCAAAATTTTTTTATGGAAAAATAAAAGTTTCGAATTTTTCCATCGAATTCATTCAAAAATGGACGAAAATAAAACTAAACGTTCTAAAGGGATAGATTAGCAAACGGGTCAATGAGCATCCTCAAGTCTTGATACTGATGACTGCACTGATGCTTTTACGGAATAATTCTGAACATGTATTCAGACTATACTTTAAAACTATATAGAATGCCTTATTGTAGCGAGAGAAAAGGTAGGTAATAGATATGAATCCCGGTAAATCTTCACTCCAACAAAATTTTCTAAAATTTTGGTTTTGTACAAATATTGACGGTAGGTAGAATTTAAGGTGTGTACAATTTATTGAGGCATTAGAATTGCTTACAGTTACTGATCATCTTAATTTCCATGACTAAGACATAGCTCAAGAGAACTGCAATTGGCATGTTTATACTTTTATCTTTTTATATACGACTTGTGAATCTTACTATTCAATTTTGAGAATTTTGTCCAGGGAAAGTTGGTCGCAGGCAGCCGCAAAAATTGAAGTTTCGATTTTTTTTTCAATACCTAATCCTTCGCCATCGAGTTGCTTATAAAAATGAATAAAAAATTTTAGAATTTTGTTTGCATTATTGGATAGCCTTGAGCAGTGAGGGAGGCCACGCTTTTTTCCCACAAATTTAAACTTAAAGTTTCGAATTTTCCCCTCCCGCTCAATCATCATTCAAAAGTGATTTCAACAGCAAACTCGCACGGTCAAATCACTGTCAAATGGGCCTGTGGCCGATAGCTAATGTGCCTTCCATGAGTTACTGTCCAGTGTCCGTAGGACGGGTACCCTCCTAGAAAACATAATAGTCTGCCCTAAAATGCTCAAGAACTAAGTTACAGTATTAGAGTATAGGCCAAAAACTTATTCTTGGGCATTATCGCTGTGAAATTGTGAAATGTTTGATTAATAAAATTAAAGCAGAATTCATATTTTGACGTGGGAACCAAAATTTGTGATGAAGAAGGATTTGGAGTTGAGGCGGCTGCAATGACATGGGCAACAAAACTTCTTTATATGCTAAAGTAGTAATAGTAAAGTAGTTATAGTACTATTAGCATAAAAGCTTAAAAAGTCAAAGCAGGGGCGTAGCCAGTGAAAGGCGTTACAGGCAGCCGCCTCTTTTTCGGGCAGAAATTGTGGAAATTATGTCAAGCTAGACCTTGGAGCCAAGCAAAATAAAACACAACAGGTTTTGAATGTTACATAACTCGCCGAACCCTTAATCCAACAACCTGACTACACCCCTCCTGCCGTTTAGTAACAAAGTACCTGTACTAAGGGTAGACATTATTTTATTCACAAACTCACAAACTGAAATAATAGAGAAGGCTCAAACCTCGCGGCACAGTGACGCATAGGGAGGGAAAAATAATAAAGAGTTTTACCAAACTGAGGCAGAATTAGGTCTGCGAGTTACCCGGTACACTCAACAATGTGTCGATAACGGGACCATATAATGTGGGCATAGGACAGAGTTACCAAGCCTTTTTGAGTCATTTTCAGGTTATTGGGCTTTATTTTTTTTCGGAAAATACATAGTTGGACAATTGGAAGATTGGACAGATGTAAACTAATTTTTAAAAATGGTCGATTTTGAATTGGTTTCATGGGCTGCAATTTGAATTCACGTTTCGTCTTATCAGAAGTTGGTTATAATTAAGAACAGAATCTGATATATAATATGTAAGTATAATATTGTCAAGGTATCACCATCTGACATGTGCATTACGATGTGTTGCTTGATCTTGTCACCTGCTCGCGGTCATCAAATATTATCACACATACGATGGGGGTACGGTGAAATGTTGACCGACCAAATTGACTAGAGGGCTTAAATCTGTCAGAATATAAACATTACTCTCTTATATCACAGACATGAATTTAGAGACAGTGAGAAAACAAAGTCTGTGATTTGCATACCGGCAACAGCCACTTTGGAATGGGCAGATGCCGGTAGCAGAAACAGCTGCCAACCTCAGCTTCTAGTAGTGCATCATTCCTCACGATTGAAACAAGGGTTATTCTCTCAAGGGTTATCCTCTCTTAAGGGTTATTCTCTCAAGGGTTATTCTATTAAGGGTTATTCTCTCTAGGGTTAGTGTCTCAAGGGTTATTCTCTCAAGGGTTATTCTCTCAAGGGTTATTCTCTCAAGGGTTATTCTCTCAAGCGTTATTCTCTCAAGGGTAATTCTCTCAAGCGTTATTCTCTCAAGGGTTATTCTCTCAACGGTTATTCTCTCAAGGGTTATTCTCTCAACGGTTATTCTCTCAATCGTAGTGGCTACAATGGCAAGGGGTGTGGCAACATAACTGTTGTTCACTGTTCAGTGTACACTCACGAAGTATTGTTACCATAAAGTAACACCACCCCCGGGCTGAGACTTAAGAGTATATAATATTAAATTATTTTATTCACAAACTAGAGAGCTTGGATTGTAGAGAAGTGCTCGTACTAGCGCTTTAGCGGCAAAGAGACGCCTAATAAGGTTAATAACAAAGAGTTAAACAAAACTAAGGCAGAATTAGAGGCGCCAGACGCGGACAAAAAGCATCGCATTATTGCCGCTAACAAATGATCGATGTAGCCCTGTTAAGGGGGTGGGGGGGGGGTTCGACACTAATATTCTGGAAAACACGAATTTTGATATCTGAGCTTCAAACTTGTTTTGCCAATTTTTTGGCCCTAAGGGATCGTTCACATATTACAGTATTACATAATCACCTTGGGGGAGGGAGGGAGTTTCCGAATGATTACATTACAATGTTATTGTTACAAATACAGCTACTGTAAACTTGATTACGAGGGGGAGGGGGGGTTAAAATCGGCCAAAAATTGATTACGTAATATGTGAACGATCCCTAATGGCCTCAAAATTGTTTTAATAAGGCCTTAATAAAAAAATTCGGCTGTATTCGATTCTGATTAATTTACCCCAAAAATCCTGGCCGAACTTATAAGACTTTGGGTGGAGGACACTTTCGAAAATTGGCGTTTTGACATACGGCAATTTTTTGTGGATTTTTGAAGGGTTTCATAGGCTAAAATGGCCACATAAGGTCCAATTTAATTCTAAATTGCTTCGCCCATCAATTTTGACCTAAATGATGTGCAAAACAAGTTTAAAGCTCATAGCTCAAAAACGTGGACAATCTGTCCACCTATAGGTCCACAATAGGCCAACTGCCGCTTTGGCGTGCGCGCTTCGCAAGGCCATAACTTGGCCATTTTTATCCGATTTTTATAAACAAGCGAAGTGGTGGAAAGGCAACAGAGCTGATAACAGACTGAAGTGGCCTTGATAGGGCTGGTGGCATCACAGGCTTTCACACGGTGGGTGACAATTCTTGCAGTGCCCTGACTCCTAACCATTGATGGTTCTAAATATGCGCCGCCAGAAATGGCGAGGGAGTATTGGGAGAAGGGTGCGGTGTGTAGGTCATAACAACACTTAACACACTTATGATATTTATTTTATACACTAAAATGATCAGCTCCGAGTGTGTTATATTTTCTCAGGATGTCTGGCTTCAGGCTTTTAGAGTCTACTGCCTATACATTATGTACTGTGTTGTATCCTCTGTTCTGTTTTTATACATTGTAAGCGGTCATGTGATTGCGTAATCAATAATCATGCGTAATAAATAATCATCGGATAATGTTAAACTGAGCTACAGTCACCTCATAATGGTAAATGAGTACGGCATTTGGTATCCGGGCATTTCGTCGTGATCACCTGTATTAACATTTTTCTCCGTTGGTTACTAGTAGAGATGTACTTTTATTTCGGTAATTTGACCGGTACACAAATGCACTATGTCCCAATACATGCCCCACATGTGGCAGCGTTTTAATGGAATGCGCGACAATGTCATTTGTTATCTACTGGCAGCATCATTTGTTTGCGCGCGGCTCGCGCGCGCGCTCAATTTAATAGATCGGATCGAATTAGCGCTTCATCTATTTTCTAGTTCATTCGGTAACGTCAATATTCATCAATTCTGTTGATTTTAATTAACCTCATAATCATTCCCTCATTTGATTGGAGTGATTGCACGAATGATTAATGTACTTAATTTTGCATTATTTCTTGAATTGACTAATGGTTCCACAACCGATAATACATGTTTTAATGAGTTGATGGACGTCCTTGGGGGCTTGAGCTTTAGGAATTTTCCTTTCAACGCAGTTTTGATGTCCATGGGGTATACATATAAAAAAGATGTGCAATAGATCCATCTACATGAACCTAAAGGACACATTCACCCAATGTCATCGCTGGTTTCTCATTTATCAAGTTCGCGTTGAAAGCTAGAATCATTTATATTTGCACGTGTATAATGAGCGATTAAATGTCGAAGTGGTGACCGTATACCGCAACTTACATGGTCGATACTGTGTAAGATGGATAATGGACTGTTATTCAGTGGAGACCGTATAACTAAACTTACACGGTCGCTAAAACAAGCTTAGGAGGGATATAAAAAAACTATAAACACGGTCGCTAAAACAAGCTTAGGAGGGGTATAAAAAACTTGGGGGGGTAACCAAACTGACGCTAAAACAAGCTTGGGAGGAGTTTAATGTGTAACTAACAATTACTATTTCAGACGAAGTATCTGGACACGCTGAATCACATGTTCGCTGAGCTGGACGATCGACGACAGGTAAGGACTTAAGGAGCACAAACTCGAAATGAAGTGAATCTAAAGCCTTTACGCTAAAAGAAAAACGTCGTAATACGGAGACATCCTTTTCTTCCACCTTGCAAAAATCGTGGGTTTTCATCTCATGTCTCCTAGTAGTGTGTCAGATTTTCATGGAGAGTGGAGGCTCCTACTTATTACTTCCTTTCTTTATATTAAAGATTTCGGCTGCGCTGATGGACCCTTATTTTCAGAAGAGAGAGGTTCCGGATTACCTGTGTGGCAAGATCAGCTTCGAAATAATGAAAGATCCTGTCATCACACCCTCTGGAGTAACATACGAGAGGTAACACATGCTAATATCCTGAAATCGACCGGGATCCCGGCGTTTTTCCCCAGGCCGCAGTTTATTTGTTTTGAAAGATCACGGCCCCGGATAACGAACCACAATCCCGGCCCCGGCTTTTTGGAAAGTTTTGCCGGGGATTTCCTAAAAATTCATTTTAATTGTTATTTTTCATCATATCAGCAACAGTGGTAATAGCGCTTTCTATGAAATGTCTAGGGAATGGGATCGTTCACATATTGATTTACTCAATCAATTTTGGCCTCTTTCAACTCCTTTACTCCCCCCTCGTAATCAAACGTTATTATTTCTTTATTTAAAAGGCCTTCCATCCCTTAAGCTGACCAGGTAATATTTTACCCCAAGACTCAGGAGTTCCCCCTCCCTCCCCTAAGCTGACCAGGTAATATTTTACCACAGGAGTGACCTGGAAGAGCATCTGCAGCGAGTGGGACACTTCGACCCGATCACCAGAGTGGCTCTGAAGCGAGAGAAACTGATACCCAACCTGGCTATGAAGGAGGTCATTGAGGACTTCCTGGAGAAAAACCCCTGGGCGGAGTACTACTGAACGAGCCTTGGCACCCATTTCATTGTGCTTTGTAATCCTTCAGTGGGCCCAGAAAAAAAGCGTCGAACGGTTTAAGAAGCGTGGCGTCAGACCATGGCAAGTTGGAACGAAATATAGTTTGTTGAAGAATATGATCGATAAACTGGACACTTGGACAGTTGATTCTGTTGTCTGAAATGGCAGATTTATATGAGATACAATCTTGCAATGTACAGTGAACTATCGTTTAATGTTAAGACCATGCTTGGATCTTAAAGTTAATCAGACTCAGAGATAAGAATTATCGATGTAGATAATTTGTGGTAATTTGGTATTGGTAAATTGTTGGAATTGAAAGGCCTGATAACGGGCTAAATTTAATATCATCATTGTAACAAATACAACTACGTTGTGAACGATCCCTAATTTGGTATTGGTAAATGGTTGGAATTGAAAGGCCTATAAGAATCAAACGCTGTTTTAAAACAAGTTTGCTGACTGTGCAGACCAATTTTTGAAGTACTAGTAGGAGTCCGCCCTCCGTGTGTTTTACTTTAAGGGTTTTAACTGCAGTCTCGCATTCGTAGATTAAGATAGTGAATCGATTTATTTTTATGTAAATGATAATTTTCAATCGTGCTCAATCACAATGGATTTGTAACGTGCAGTTCTCAGTCGAAATTGATTGATTGAAGTGAACGCCCGGCTATTTCAAGTGTGATTCCATTTAGCGGTCTTCGGTATCCCGTTTCATGTCTGATCCTGTCAGACTCTATGAAGCGTGACACTCGTGACTTTGAAGGGGCCCTTCATCGATAGAAAAGCTCGTGTTTCAAACCTTAGTTTTTGTAGCGATATCATTATTAAACAGGAATTCCTAATCATAGTGATAATGATTTAATTGATATTTTGATGTCTTTTGAAAATAAAAGAACTTCGAATTAAAATTTGAACACTGATTTTGGCTTTTACATTTGTTTAGTAGGATTTTACCCTACCCTCCGCCGCGCGCCATTTTTTTCCGCAACACGACCCTCCAAATTTCCGAGTGTTGCGCGCTAGGGATGGGTGAAATCCATCTACATTTGTTTCATGTTACTGTAAAGCCATTAATTTTCGCGAGGCATTAATTTTCGCGAATTTATTTGGAAAAGAAAATCCGCGAAAATATCAGACGTGAAGTTAATTTTCAATTTTGGAGATAAATTTATATATCTGCGTTTTTCGAGTCCAATTCATTTGCCGTTATTCCCTCTTAAGTATTAGATAGATTGGTTTGTCATCAAGGCATTATTTTTCAACCCAAAGTGTCTCATTAGAAACATTAAGCCCTCAACTAAGATCTCAGTATCGTTCTCACGAATGACATGCTGTAATGTCTGACAGACACACTTAAGTAAACATAGACGAACAAGACACCTCATTAAACCGGGCTTTTGCCTTTATACAATCACCGGCTATCAAGGTTTACAGCAATTAGCGAAAATGTTAAATGACCGCGTACAAGCACTGGTTTATCTTCAAGGGATATTGAAATGCGTGAAAATCAAAACCGTGAAATTAGTCTGATTTTAAAGAAACGCGAAAAATAGCACCCGCGAAAATATGTGGCTTTACAGTATTCAATGATGAATTTGTCAAACGTTGTCTGACCCCTTCGGCGGGCGCGCGCGCGTCTGACAATGATGAATTACAGGGGCGTGTCGAACTCATATGTGCGCGGCTTTTCCATGCGCGGCGTAATCGTGCGCGGCTCGCTGCTTGTTAATTACAGGCAGTAAGCCGCGCACGATTACGGCTCGGGCTACGCCGTGCATTGAAAAGCTGCGCATATGAGTTCGACACGCCACCGTTATGTTAGCGCCGCACGCATAGTGTGTGTAACACTGAGTATTTTTGGTTCATGGTTAGGGCAATAATTAGGTTTTACGATACAACAAGATTGACGTTTAGGTCTGTGACGTCACTCAGCCAGAGTTTTATGGGACACATACCCATCAGCGGGTCATACATCGTAGAAGACGTCACCCAGAAAAATATTGCCAATTTACCAAACCACGAACTTTGCCTGGTCGCGTGATGAATTCAAACTTAAATTTATCGATATGATGTAAAATGAGAAAATTAAATCTTCTTAAGTTTACAGTCAAATTTGTATAATACAGAAGAACTTGACGACAGGGTAGAAAACGGAAAATAATCAATATATTCCCTCCACATAATGATAACCTGTCTTACATCTGACAGCAGCAGAACAGGTAATCGGTTACAACTGGTTGAATTTAAAAAGTTCTCAGTCTTAAAAATCAAAATTTGCCCACATCAATATTAATAATAAATATTCTTCTAAAACAAACTAATATTTTACACGCAAGGGAATTATTTGGAGTATCCGAATTCGACCGCATCGTCCGAAGTGAAGTCACCGTATTGGAACCTGTTCCTTCTGTTCTTCCTTGCTTCGTTCATAGCCGTCTCATACTGAGACATCTGCAAGATAACAAATGTTATTGAGGGCAGCAGATGACGCCCTGGGAATCTGCCTTAGTAAATGATAGGTTAGCCTTAGCAGTTAGTGAGTTTTAGTTGTTATGGGGGAGCATTAGGGTGCTTCAGTGTTCAGATTTGGCCGTTTTTAGGTTTTTCCGAGATAAACATGATGATGGTATGTTTTTTGCCTCATCTGGTCCTAAAAATGACCGTGGTATAAATTTTTGAGGATAAAATTGAAATTGCACGGTCGCACCTGCCACAGGGCATTTTAACACATGTTTTTGCCAGTGAAATTCGAGGTGGAGCTATACCGTCACAACCTTTCAAGTTAGCGTCTTTTCCTTCACACCAGCGTGTTCTACGGCCAAGAAAACCCTAATGGAGATCAAAATTTTTTGCTTGGACTCAAATCAGAAGCATAAAATCCAAATTTCAGATTTTGGTCACGTGACATGTCACGGGATCATGAAAATTCATAAAATAGGCTATCAACAACATGATTAGACCACTTTTAATACTATTTCTGATTCAAAAGGCTGGAATATATCGTTGAAAGTACTTCTGACTCAAAACAATAGGCAAATTGCCCATAATCCGTGCTCAGAGGACAAAATACAGATGGTCACGTGACTTAGTCACAAATTACTAAAAATCGCGTTAATCAATTCTGTTTTGAGTCCGAATGAAATTTTTTGACCCCCATTAGGGTTTTCAGGGCCGTAGAATACGCTGGTGTAGTGGAAAAAGCTCTAAATCAAAAGATTGCGACGATATCGCACCACCTCGAAATTCACAGGCGAAAACGTGTGTTAAAACGCCCTGTGTCCGGTGAAATTTCAATTTTATCCTCAAAAATTTGTACGACAGTCATTTTTAGGACCAGATGAGGCAAAAAAAAATCCCGCCAACAGGTATTTGGAAAATCACCCAAATCTGAAGCACCCTAGGGAGCATTACAGGGTTGGTTATATGTCGGCAACCCCCTCAGCTATTGTAGTTGAAAACAAATTATTTGGCAGAGTTCTAGTTTGAATTTGGGTGATGAAATAAGTGGTGCCGACTCATTACCAACCCTGTAGAACAAGGTATGCCCGGAATGCAAATAACCAGAGTGCCGTTTTACCAGCCCTGTAGAACAACTAACAAGTTATGACCGGAATGCGAACTAACCAGAGTGCCGTATCTGTTCCTGTTCTTCTGCTTCTCGAACTCCACCAAGCCAGAAGAGAGGAGGTGAGTAGCCACGTCGTTACCATTGGAGGACAGCGACACCTGGTCCACACCGCCAGTCTTACTGACCACGTTCAGTACCAGCTTATTGCTCAGCATCGACTGGGGAAAGGGTTATTCGGTCAATTAACAAAATATTACAAGGGGGAATTTACAAAACAACCTCCTTGACAACAACAGGCAACCCAATCAAACGGCTCTCTGATCAAGCGTAACTCCCTCTAGACGCTCGCTAAAGCTTTAGAACAGTACTTATGTACCCCCTCTAGCCTCCCCTCCTGTTACCAACCTGGAGCTCCCGCATGCTATCCGGTATCCATTCCTCGTCCTCAGGCGGGATTATGAAAGCCAGCTGGCACTCCGAGGCGGCACCTGGCACCGTCGTGTACTGGTGTGCGAGGGAAGCCAGCTTGCTCGAGGGCACGGACGCCTTGTTTCCGAAGTCAATGTAGAGCACTTCAACCAAGTCTTCGTTACGGTGAACTTTCAGTACTCTCGCTCTGTACCTGAGAGTAAGGGCGATTTCGTAAAACTAAAATATTTTGGAAACTTGTGATATCAAAGGACGATAACTCATCACGAAATGCGATTACGAGTGACGAATGGAGAAGTGATCATGTCCATCCGCCTATGAGTAAGATCTAATACTAGTGCGACGTGCAACACGTACCAGTTGTTGTCCTCACTGAAGACGGCGGCGCAGAGGTCCCCAGTGCGCGGCGTGTAGGAGCCAGGGAGGGGCGGCTCGCTGATCAGATCCGCGCGCATCTGGTTCATGAGGGACACGAGGGCTGCACCGTCTTTACACCGCTGCACCCACATCTTGCTGCAGTTCTCAATGTGCGTTACTACCACTTCCTGGGGCGGGAAGGGAGTTAGGGTCTGGATGGGTGGTTTAGGGGGAATGAGGGGTTTAGAGGGAGTGAGGGTCTGAGGGGGTTAGGGTCTGGGGAGTTTAGGGGGAGTGAGGGTCTGAAGAGTTTAGGGAAGAGTGAGGGTCTGGGGGGTTATGAGGAGTGAGGGTCTGGGGGTTAAGGGGATTGAAGGTAGACAGAAGATCGTCATGACAACCCCCTCCACAAACATTCCACTTACTGTTAGTGCGGGGACTGATTCTGTGATGTTGCTGTCCGTTTGTTCTGACGTCTCCTCTTTCACTTCAGCCGTTTCAACGTAGTCCTTCCACAGTCGCTTCCGAGCTGACTTTGCTTCTGCTTCCACTCTGACAACGGGGTATAGTGAGACATACGTTTCAGTCATAAAAAGTCTGGATCCATGTTATATGTCGATCTCAGCCTCAATAAGGATAACCACGGTCCGAAGTCTTATCTATAAAGTTATATGACCAATAAATTACAACAAATCTAATTTCTATTCCAAAAAAGGGGGAAGAATCTAAACTATGGATCAACAGCAGCACCCCTACAGAACTCCCCATATCACTGTTCCTGTTTGAGACACTCACCTAGACAGAAGGTCGAAGTATTTGCCCCTCTCTGCGGTGAAGTGGACGGTGGCGAGGCCCTCTTTGACCAGCTCCACGGACATGTTCCTGTCCTCCACGAAGAGATATCCGATGAAGTTGCCGGCCTTGTCGCAGCTCTCCACCTCTATCTCCACCTCGCGGTGCATGATGTGATCCTTGATGAACTCCAGCGCTTCCTCACCGTATGGTTCCGCAGTCACAGCTGGCATGCCTTTGATGGAGGGACGAGCTGCGCGAGGACACCTGAACAGGGAGGGAGGGTAGGATCGAGGAACTTGTGGAGAGCAATGTTGGAAAGTTAGAATTTTAACGATGATCAATAATGCTAAAGTTTTGACTAATGGATTCTGAAGGTTCTCACAGCTCGGATATCACTCACGAGATGCCGCTGAGGAGGAAGGTAGCTAGACACGTATCCCGAGGAATGTATACTCTCACCCGGCTACCACTCGCTACGAACTCCACTACCGCGTGTAGGCGACCAATCCGCTGCAAGAACGGCAGAAACTGCTTGCTCTTCGCTGCGTTGCCTGCCAGATCTGCAACCTTGTGGATCGGAGGCTCGCCAGTTGCGTGAAGTCCTACTTTGTTCTGGAAGTAACAAGAGTTGAAACACAATAATTTCAAATTCTGTTAGCAATGAAGGTCATCGCCTCAACGGCTATCAAAATATGTAAGAGGGGACAAAACCTTGCCCTCGCAAATAGCTTATGCTACGAAAAATCTAAAAAAACCTACCTTTTTGGCTTTCTCCTGAGCAAGGAGCAAAGCATCGTAGTTAGCAGCTCTTTCATCGTCGTCTTGTTTGTGCCAGGCGACTGTAGCGAGACCCTTGCTGACTATGGCTTCCTGAAGGTTCTGATTTCCCAGGAATACGGAAGCACACACTCGTTCTGGGTAGCCGTTAGCTGCTGGTCTCACGTAATCCACTGTAACGTTCACCTTCTTGCCGATCAGCCGTTTGCGCAGGAACTCTCTAGCCTCGAAGAGGTACGGCACTTCGTACAGGGCCTTAGAGGGAGGGCCTGGGTCAGTGCCTTCTGCAGGCCGGGGCTGTCTGATGGAGGAGAGTGTGACTCGCTTGTAGGCCCCGCCCACCTTTATCACAACCACTTCTCCGTTCACAACCTCAGTCACTTTCCCAGAGAACTCTTTCTGGTCTTTGGGGACTGTGCACACTGGACCTGATGATGAGGTGGGACCATAAGGCTAGTGGTATCAGGCACACACATATTAGTTTGAAACTATTTGTAACCGAGAAAACATAGACCCTAAAAACCATATTATGTCTGACAAGGGAAAGCATGGTCATTACCCTCAAAGTTTTTCCACAGTCGTTTTCTGTCAGCTTTTGCCTGTCGCATAGCGGACCTGTATTGCTCCGGGTCAGTCGTTAGCAGCTTCATACTCCAGTCTACGCACTTTGCCAGGCCTTCTTTCAGCAAGAACAGCGAAATGTTTCCCTGCAGATGAACCGACATCAATCTCTGATATTTTGCAATCAACTTTCAAGTGTACATTTCGCAACAGTAGGCGATTACGAAATTCAGACACATTCATTGAACCGTATGTACGTACCATCCAATGCGCGGCGCGCGCGCGCAATTTGGCGTCACGATCCAAACTCACAGTCGGGTCCATTGTACGTTAAAATTGCACCGCGCCCGACGCAAATGACAGAAAATGCATGAAATTTAGTGGAAGTTAGCCACTGGAGAAAAAGAAGACGAAAACGGGAACGGATAATATCAATTTAAACTCACAATCGATTGCCTAGGTTCAGGAGTAGAAAGAGTACTTACAGGCTTTACAACACTCCCTACGAAGTTTTGGTTCCTGGCGTTGCCCCCAGCTCCGCCTCCAGAGGTCCCTGAAACGTGTGTCAATACAGAAATACAGGAAATGTATAATACATTGGTCGATAGAATGGAACTGGTCGATCGATCAACTTCATTTGATCGACTGCTTGATGTAGTACACATGAAATCACTGACATAGTAAGAAAATAACTATAATATTGCCCAATCAAACACGAATTAGTCATTTGGGTCCTGTAAAACACATCGATCGACCAATTCCATTCAATCGACCGATGTGTTATACAGGCCTCCAATAGATCGCGATAAAAGCAAATACAGATACTTCCATTGTACCGAAATCGTGCAACTTATGAGATCAGAGTACATCTAAATAATTGTCAGTAATTGCATAGGCAAATTTAGTAATTCTTAGAGAGAGAAGGACGCTGGATTGCTGAATTAACACGGTGCAAATTCAGTAATCCTGTTTAGGAGCACGTCTAATCAGTTCTGGTACAATACATTGATCTAACAACGCCACGTAGTACTGTTGTTGAAGGGTTTAGTAACGAGTAAAAGTTACTAAACGTAATATTACACACGAGGGCCGAAGGCCCGAGTGTGTAATATGGCATTGAAAAACCGAGGCCGAAGGCCGAGGTTTTTTAATGCTGAGTTTAGTAATTTTTACGAGTTATTAAACTGAATTATGCACCGTAATTACTCGAAAAAATGGCAATATTTTCAAACACAAGGAAATGTTTTAAATCAAGATTTGAAGGTACCGTTTGCCCAACTGTGTGAAATAAATTGTTACGCACTGTTCTACTGCACCATAATAAAATATTATGACCTACATTGCGTAATAAATCCGGATATCGGCACTACAGTGCGCAATAATTTATTGCACACGGTACCCTGGTGCCTATAGGGTTTTTGAATACATAACATAAACACGCCTGGAAGGTGCATAATGCCTTAATTGCACTCGACGACGCCTCGTAAAATAAGTGACTAATCAACTCAGCTCGGCTCGTGTGAATAATACTCTAAATTTTACTCGGTTCCCCTCGCGTACGGACTACGGTGCAATTAGAGCAACAGTGTTCAGTTTCACTATGTGCCGTTAGATTAGCGCATGAAAACAAAAACTACATTATGCACCTTCCAGGCGTGTTTATGCTATGTATTCAAAAACCCTATAGGCACCAGGGTACCGTGCGCAATAAATTATTGCGCACTGTAGTGCCGATATCCGGATTTATTACGCACTGTAGGTCATAATAATTTATTATGGTGCAGTAGAACAGTGCGTAACAATTTATTTCACACAGTTGGGCAAACAGTACCTTCAAATCTTGATTTAAAACATTTCCTTGTGTTTGAAAATATTGCCATTTTTTCGAGTAATTACGGTGCATAATTCAGTTTAATAACTCGTAAAAATTACTAAACTCAGCATTAAAAAACCTCGGCCTTCGGCCTCGGTTTTTAATGCCATATTACACACTCGGGCCTTCGGCCCTCGTGTGTAATATGACGTTTAGTACTTTTTACTCGTTACTAAACCCTTCAGTTTTTGGGACAGATAAATTTCTGAGTGCTATAGCCATTATTCACTACATACCCTCAAGTTGTATCTCAATGTCTTTGTTCAGCAATCTCGACTCAACTGCGTATTTAGCCTGAAATTACAATTAGTAAATCAAACTTTCATCTCTGAGGACATTTATGCGTTGAGGAAAATTCAACGAAGCAAAGCTCCAGGTGAAAATCTCACATTCTCACCTTATCAGAAAACCAATGAGTGGCAATAATATCACCTCATCAGAAAAGCAATCTCACCTCATCAGCGAAGTCCTCGGCTCCTCCGTCAGGTTTGAAGGAGGGGCATCTGATGCCGGTTAACATGAGAGTAATGTACTGCATAGAGGGCACGATCATCAGACGCAGAGTTCCTCCGTCCCTCACTGACTCTACCACGGCTGCAGAGTATTAGTTGGTCAGCTAATTAGTACATTAATAGGTTAGCTAATTACTACGTTAATTAGCAAGTTAGTACGTTAATTAGTCCGTTCAATCTAAAAACTGATGGAATTATATTTTGTTACGATGTGTTGATCATCGGTATTTTCCGATCCATTCTGATTGGTCAAAAAGTGGTGTTGCCATATTATGACGCAAATGTTCTCATGCCAAGACCCCCAGAGTATTTCCTTCTAAGAGAATTTCTAAGAGGCAGAAAAACAGCAGAGATATTTCAACACTTTATACCCATATGCGGCGACTTATTCAGTGCCTCGTTATCTACCCACTATTCCAATGCGCTTTCAACCTACACACCTTCCCTTCAATCATTAGGCGGAAAACACTGTTCACGGTATTAAGAAGGCGTCGTAGTGTGCAATATAATACAAAGTATACATGATATCATCTCATTGAATGGCGAGAAAGTGGTTTCATGCCCCCATAACAGAGTACACTTGAAACTACAGCACATTTAGCTAAATATGTAGTAAGTTAGTAACTTGTGACGTATAAGGTGTGTTCAGAGTGATTGCTTCACATTTCTCAATCGGTTGCGAGGACTTTCAGAGCCATCAGCTTTCATTATACCATATAACTCACGATACAATACAATTATACACATGATAGTGTGCATAAGGTTTAATGAGGCTAATGTAGGTTCGCAAACAGCACACTTTGCGACACGGAGCACATTGTATAGAATGTATAAATTGTATACAATGTATACATACAATGTATACATTGTATTACACGTGGGTGTTATTTGAGAACAATAGGTACCACAGTGCTGTGTTACAACAGATGTACACGTGTTCCATATTAACACGTGTAAGGACGTGATATAACTTGATTCCTCGAGTAAACTGTAAAGCTTATCAGGGGTCTAATAATAGGTGCAATATTTGTCGTTGTGCAAAGGATCGTTATTATTTTAAAACCCCTTTCCTCTCTACGTATGCTTCAAGAAATGACTGGTGGAGGATTATAATCTGAAAACACACAGATTGTGCTATCCACACAACAATAAAGCAAAAAGCCTTAGTCCTCAAAAGAGCAGGGCAACAGGAACCCATATTTCCGATCAGTGTATGTTGTAACTGGACACTGGAAGGTAATGTAACACTGCAGTTATCAAGTGTCACACTGCTCTGAGGGGTTCCTGAAACGCTGCAATGACACATACACATGACTACTGCACTGTACACTTGCTAAATATAAACTCAAATAATACATGAATTACACTCGGAATATATGCTGATGTGTGCTGGGAGTTTTGTAAAATCACAAAAACTGGGATATTTAATTCTTCAGTCCATGGCTAGAAAGCATTCTCACGCACAAAGGTACGTGTTTTACTAAAATAATTTGTCTTTACTTTTAAGTATTAAATATTTTGATATATTAAATAAATTAATATATTGAATATGAGAGAATAATTCGGCTTGATTAGAAGCACACTCCTATGTTTCTGCTCTTTATAAACGACGTTTATAAAGGTTTATACTATTTAGGTTTATAATGCCCTTCGGACAAAGGGGAGACGTCCAAGCACCTTTTTGGAAAAACTCTCCTTTTTTGAAACGCTCCTTTATCAGACGACAGTCTTTGACAGCGCTTTAGTACAACTAATACACGCAACAAACAAAGGAACACTTTGCCTGCTTTTGAGGGGCCTATTAACAGTTACCATGGTAATACCATGGTATCACATGGTAACAGCCTACCTTTTAGTGGCGTTCCTTTGAGCTCATCAAAGACCATCCTTGGGTCCTCGTGTGACCACACCACATTCCTAATGGCACCAGCTCGGTTCTCCTCGTTGTGGAGGCCGGTTCCAGAGGTCTGCGCTTCAATCTGCCACAACTCGTACTTAGCAACCTCCCTGAGTGAGGGATGTGACATGCACTAAAACTTAAGTCTGACAGGAAGTAGGAAATTCAAATTGAATAGAAATTGAATTGAAGGAACTAGAAACCAGAACCAGATGTTGTAATGTCGTGTTAAGTAAACTATCAATAGTACTGACTCGTTTTTGGAGGCGTTAGATCGAGTGGTTGCCCAGCCTTCTTTGACCATGAGTTCGTTAACACAGACTGAATCATCCCCAGTACCTGAAACAAATGAATCATCAAACATTTAACATGCAGCACTCTTTGGCTTGAAAAGTCATTATGATTGAAGTTGCTATCATTCTCAGCAGATTTACTGAATAGGTGATGTGAAACCCCCACAGCCTACCGATGAAAACCACCTAGTACATGACTAAGTAACCATGGTAACACACACAAACCCCCACAGTTACCATGGTAACACACTCAACCCCCTCCCCACAGTTACCATGGTAACACACACGTCACACAACCTACCGATGTAAACGAGAGCGCACTCCCTTCCACTTGCTGGAATCACGTATTCCACAATGAAGCTAACTTCCTTCCCAATCAGGAGCTTCCTCAGGAACTCCCTGCTTTCCCAGGCGTAAGGCTGCAGTAGGGAGGGGTTAACTTGACGGGCATCAGCATTATCCATGATTTGTCGCATTGTCGCTCAATACCACGCATAATCACCTCACCTTACTACAGCAGAGTACACTCAGTTTTTTTTATAAGAAACTTATTGAAAACCTAGGCTACAAGTTTCTTATTTTTTCACGATTTTGAGCCTAAAAGTTTCTTAATCGGTTTCTTAATTCTACATACCGACATACCGTACAGCAAAATGTTTACCAAATTTCCAATATAGGAACCTACTTTGTAGACTGTAGTTGAGGATTAAAATCGAACCTTCTGATATTTTAGGTAAATTATACACTTTTAAGCATGTACCTACCTATCTTAAAAGATTTGTGCAACTGTATACAATGTTCAGGGATCTTCATCAAATGTTCTTCCAAAAAAGTTCGCGAATTTTAAGATTTAGATAATATCAAAATCATATATAAAGATTTACCTAGCCGAGCTTAATGCTTGGAACTTTTGAAAATAGATCATGGAACTGTAATATTGTCCTGTCTCAACAACAATTTCTAAATTTCTGTTTTGTGCTTGGTAATAAAAGTCCAATGGAAGTACTTGATTACCTAGTTTCGAAATGTTCACAATCAAAAAGTGGGGGTCTGGGGGCGCAGCCCACGACGTTTCATGTTAAAAAGAATTTCAGTTGCAATAGGATTTTATACACAAATTTCAAAATTCTAGGCTAGAAGTTTCTTAATTTCTTAATTGTAAATCGTTTAAGTTTCTTAATTTTTCCGAAATCCTAGGCTAAGTTTCTTATAGACAGTTTCTTATTAAAAAAAACTGAATGTAGCGAAGGAAAGGTCGAATTCTAATGCAGGTAACGTCAAATTCTCGCGTTTCTATGACATTCATTTTAACAACACCGATATTTGAATTAAAAGTTGAGTTAACACAACTATTAAGTCATTGCTAGCATTTATATGTCTTTACCCTCATTGATGTATAGCAGCACTGTGATTGAAGTGCTGTAATGCATAAAAAGCTACAAATATAAAAAGAGATATTATCGCCGTACACGTGGCAAGTATGAAAACCCCAATGAAGACGTACACTGCACAGTGCATCAATATTACATATAGCCAAATCAGCACAGCTACACATTACCTCGTCGACTGTTGCCTCGTCAGCTCCTATAGGTCTCCTCCCCAGTTTGGGCGCGGTGATGTGAGAGAGGATGATGGTTCGTTCAGGAGGGGGGCCACCTCGGGGCCGTCCTTTCAGCACAATGGTATCCCCAGAGTTTATCTGCTTGACAACCCACCCCCTGTGGAGGGTGGGGGGCTGCGGGGGTGATCCTGAGGCCATGGCTATCTGGGGAGGGAACAGTAAGAAGTGGGATTGATAAACAGGGAGAGAATGGCGTAATATAATATACAACTCATTCTATCAGCAATCACAACCAATATAACTTGGGGACACCAAGTAAATGCAGAATAATACCAACCTCTACCTCTTGTGCCTCTTGTAATATATCGACACACGTCAGGAAATCATGAATTACATGGTGTAGGTACACACTGAATTGCCAGAGAATTTGGGAAGTAAGTTACCGATTCATCGAAAGTAGAGGATCCAAACTTTTTCGATTGATTGAAAACCCACGGTTAGGCACCCATAAGGGCTTCGGGATTCAGTAGAATTATGACAATTAAAATCATAAAAAGCATGAATAATAACAGACGGCGGGGGGCAACTTTTTCGATTGACTGAAAGCCCGTGACTGCAACTGTCTACATAACAGAATGGCAATGAATTAAATAGTTGAGAGAACTAAATCGACGCTCGAAAGTAGCATTGCAAATTGCAATTGAAAACTCGATAGCCGACTGTGAAAAAATTTGTTCCATATTTGATGAAGGACCAACAACTAATGCCTAAAGTATCACTTCATTTCGATGGAGAAGTGCAATAAGTCATGTTTCAAGGAGTCGATAAGGATGTTATCAAAAGATACACAATACAAGTACACGTATCACGTATGAAATGGAAGAACATGAATGATTTTATAGACTTTTGTAAATGCCTGCGGAGTAAATCTTGCAAAACCATATTTCAAGCGCGCGCGGCTCTCCCGATGTAATGTTATTAAATTGCGTTGCCCTTGCTGTTCGCGTTGCGCGGCGCACGTAAGCACACCTATGTATGCGGGCTTAGAAATTTTTGCCCGCTTAGAAATTGTTTGGTTAGAGGAAGTCACTAAGTCAGCGGGTAAATAATTTTCCAACAATTTTCGCTTTAACCAGAGTTAGTTTTTTATACATGAACGTGTCGGACTTGTCTGACGTCGTGGCGCGCGCGCTTCGTGCGCGCGAGGGGGTCAGGCAACGCCTGACAATGTCGGACAATGTCATTTCGATGGGAATCATCAACCGGCGCTGAATTCTCTCCGCGAATGTCCATGTCTGTACTTTCGTCGTACAAACTACAACGACGCGGTTGTCGTACGATGTATGACCCGCTGACGCGCGGCGCTGATTCTCGAGAGGGTCTGTCAACGTCGACGGGCGATGTCCGAAGGCGCAAAGTGACGTCCAAATGTGGAACGTTGCGCCGCGCGCGCGAGGGTAGGGTAACATCCTACGACTGTCAACGCCAGACAACGACGCGGCTGAGGGTAGCAAGGTAACATCCTATACGAGGAAAAGGGGGAATTTTGGAGTGATGAAATGTAAAATTCATGATCATACAAAGGGATTACCTTAGTGGTAGAAATTAAGATGTGTATTTATTAAGGACGTACTTATTAAGAAGTGTACTAATTAAGGCAGTAAAATTTCTACAAAAATCAGGCAAATCTAGGACTTAATTTCACGTCGTTTCACCAATTTTCAACCAAAAATACCGATATGAAAACAAGAAGAGGGCAGATTTTTTTCCATTGAATTCAATTTATTTGGGATCTATAGAATATAGACAACAGTAAAACTAGGCGTTCTTGCGAAACAGATTAGCAAATGGGTCAATGAACATCCTAGAGTCAACACCATGTTCTTTGCAACGTTTCACTGCCTCCGTTTGATCAAAAGATTGGCCGATGATTCCGCTGAAATTTTGAAGGCCTTGTTTCCTGATGAAAACATCAAAGAAGACAATAGACATCGAAGATGGTTCTATTGGGCTTGAGATGGAAGATATGGATTATGGAAGATGGGCAGGAAGACGAAGAAGCTGAAGAAATGCCTATAATTTTAATCGAGTGATAATTGTTTATCATATCAAGTTCAATTTTGTTTGCAGTGATGCTATCGCTGAAAAATTCTGAACCTGTATTGAGAGAAAATAGAATGCCTCGATATTGTAGTGAAAGAAAAGATGGGCATAGATGTACAAATCTTTACTTAAACAAAATTTTCTAAAATTTGGGTATTGGACAAATTACGGTAGGTAGAAATTAAGACTTGTAGAATTTAAGGAGTGTACTATTTAAGGCAGTAAAATTGCTTACTGCCTTAAATAGTACACTTCTTAATTTCTACCACTAAGGTATGCAATTTCAATAAATCCAATTTACAAAATGCGCGGCGCGTCGCAGTTAGATTTCTTGCGGAGTAGCATTCTACAGTCACGTGATAAGGTACACGCGTGCGCGCTCTCTTAACATTCGATCAATGAAAGCTGATTTTCGAGTTCTATTTCGCGCTGTTTTCTTAGTCGCTGTTCAGTGTTGTACTCCTGGAGCTATGGGAGCATTGGGACAAATTTATCGTCCGATGTCAATTTATATCAATTCCAATTGGACCATATAAATAAATTATTACTTCGACTATATTGTCGGCTACGCTACGAACATTTTCGCGATTTTCCATTTCATGGATCCAATATTTTTTTTACAGTGCAGAAAAGGGTAGATATTTCAATATAATATATCACATGTACAAAACACATTTCCTGATATTATTACCAAACTATCCCTTGGAATTCTAAGACTAAAAACCGCCAATTGGGCATGAAGGCCATGGAAATCAAGAAAAAGTGAAATCTCCTTTCATGGAAATCAAGAAAAAGTGAAATCCCCTTTCAATCCATCCGGGATGAGATTGAACGAAACCTCTGAAATCGGAATTTCGCGCTTGTGAGAAGATTTGCCCCGAGATCCTCTCACTGACACGAGCACACTTTTCAGGAGTGCGAAGGACAGTTTTGTTCGCATTATACTGATAACGTCACGGTATTCCTCGTTTGTCTTTTCGGCAATGAGTTCTGCAATTCTCTTATGAAATGCCTGTGCTTGTGGAGCCATCCCTCCTGACGTGCTGTACACCAGTGGTGTGAAGCTGCACTTCTCCACCTGGATGACACGTTGTTCATAGTCCCTCTTCTTAATGTTCACATGCTGGGTGTAGACCGACTTGATGTCGCGATTCTTGTAAGTGTCAGCGTTGGGATGGAAGATTCTGACATCGAACATGGTCTTCTGGAAGGGCCCCCATAACCCTCGAGCCGAGATGTCGAGGCGAGCTCTCTCTTCCGTATTCCCTTGGACTGTCTGAATAGAGTCAATCGGGATCAACTCAGGCTCAGTCTTTACGTCATGGCACACTTCCCGGAGAAACGCAGCATTTGTGTCACGAATCTTGTTGTGTCTGAAGATCAAGTAGCCACCATTTTTACAAATCAAGGTGTGGTCTACAGAGTTCTTCTTGCCACAAACACAAACTGCTGGGATGTTTGGGATCTGCCAGCCGTACCTCAGCCTGAGTGCATCCCGAAACTCCTCCTTGTTCAGCACCCATCCAAGTGAACCAATAGGGAGAACAGTGAGCCACGCCCCAGCACCCTTCTCTTGGGCCAGGGTGATCGACCTTTTCAGCCCTTCATCAGAAGAGTTGGATACGATGGCAGAGACCCTCCTCAACAGCCTCACCTCCTTATCCTTCAAGCAATCACTCGTCACCTCAGCCACAGCACCAGCCTGATACCCATCAAGGGATGACTCTTGACCAATGATCAACTTCTTCAGATTGTCTGTGATTTTCACAGAAGCCTGGAATTCGAGTTATGATCCTTCGACTGGGTTCGAAATACCAAGTCCACCAAGTCTCACATGCAATGTGAACAAGCCTCTCTCCGTATCCGAGATCTGTCTCCCTACTATTGCTGGTAGAAAGCACTGTCGAAGAGCATCTTCCAAAGGACGAAACAGTTCTGAAATTCCGGGTATGGTCCTCTGAACAAAGGTCCACCGGTGGCACAACGCTTTCGTATAGGCAGTGTAGGCAGCCTGCGGATCGTCCTTACCTATTTCAGCTAACTGCTCTACGTCTCTCACCCACTTAGCCACCTTGTCCATCACATAACTCTTCCTGAACTCCTCTGTCCCCAACACCGCACCGAGATGACGCTCACCCTCGCTGGTGACCTGGATGCCACTACCCTTGAAGATCTGTTTCGCAGTCTGATAGCAGTCCGCCTTCACAATCAAAACAGTTTTCGAGGGCTTAGGGTGATATCCATACCCCGGCCCTCTACCACACAGGGTGTCCCACCACTTCTTGATCTCATCAAGTTTCCCAGCTGCGGTTGAATCGTCTGCATACCATATCTGCTTACAAGCAGACGGATCAACAGCAGACGACAGCTCTGTGATAAGTGGCTTGACTCCCAGTGCGTAGAAAGCCATAGAAGCAACATCCCCTGTGTGCAGCCCTCATGAGATCCCAGGTACTCCACCTTCTGTCCATCATTCACAACAAGCATTGCCGGGCTCTGGTAGGTGTTAGCTATGAACTGATGGAAGGGTGGACATAGCTGTCTGATGTTGTGAACTGCCAGCTCTCTGTTGATGGTGTTAAATGCGTTGTCAGCATCCACTAGCAGTACACCCTGTGTGTCTGGCAGGTCCCATTCCTCTCGAGTTGCGTGGATAGATGCCTCAATACCCGCCTTCAGTCCCACACACGTCTGTAGTGGTCCTGCAGCATTCTGGATGTCAGACTTCAGAACATTGATGACAAGCTTGCCCACAATCCGCCTCAGCACCTCACCAACTCCCACTGGTCGCACTCCAATCTGTCCTCGCTTATCATTGCCCTTGTCTAGGGGGATAAGACGGCAAGCCAGGAGTTCTTCTAATGCAGTTGGGCTAACAGGTTTGGTACTGATTGACTTTGCCAGCTCCGCAATGGCTTCGCACAGCTTCTCAGATGATTTTCCGTAGGACTTGCAGCACAGAATGTGCTTCCACCCCTTAGCATCGATAAGTGTGGGTCCACCGGAGCCGTGCAGAGTCTTGGCAACTTTGCAGACCAACTGAGCATCAATTTGTTCGAAGATGACTGGCTGTGGTTCTGGGGCATCAATCTCCAGCTTAAGCTGCGAGGGCGCTGATTTGCCATCAGGGTGCTTGCATGCAAGAACAGTTTTAACATTACGTGTCAGTTTATGCACACCCCTGACATCGCTGTTATTGTCTATCAGCCGAATAGCTTTGCCTACTTGCCCCTGCAACATCAGTCTAGTAAACGCCACATAACAGCTGATCTCCTTCTTCATCGATGACTGGATCAATCGTGCCTGGATTTCTCTGGCTTCATCCATGAGACCCTGCAGATCCCCCTCACTCCACAGAGCCAATCTCTTAGCCAGGAACTTGGCATTGTTCTTCGCCTTGGAGTTTGCTGAGGGCTTCTGCAGCATCAGGGGAATGAACACATGGACCATAGATAAAGCCAGTCCACTCCATGTAGTCTCGTCAGTAAACAAATACAAAAGCCGAGCAACTTCATCGATGAAGTGAACACCTGCTTTCCCTCGGGGTAGGGTAAACAGGTTCTTCCTCCACTTTGTGATCTCCAGATATGTAGCCTTGATGACCTCCTGAATTGCTTTCTCCCCCTTCAATGTCCCCCACTTCAACTGATCAGCATTCTCAGCCTTACAACTCATACAGATCCACGAGTTCTCTGAGCTGCTGAGATCATTATACTCCTGGTCTGAGATCAACAAACATGATCCATGGAACCAAATCTGACATGTATCACACATCAGTCCCTTCACCTCATCTGACACATCACACTTACATACAGGGCAGTTAACATCTTCAGTCACAAAGTTCGTGATAGGTGTGCTGGTAATCACCTTGCTCTTTCTGGGTCTTCCAGCAGTCTTCTTACGTGGAGGTGGTCGTGGAGGTGTTGGTGAATGGAAAACTGTTGTGACTGGCTTGCGGGTGAAAGAAACTTCGTTGTCCGTGTCTACAGTTCCCGGCGTAATGCTACCAGTCTTTGCTTTCTGGGAGGAGGAGCCCTCGTCCCTACTGTCATCAGCCATGTCATCCTGTAATGGGACTGAGGACTCCTCCCCCTCCTCTTCAAACTTTTCTCTCCGTGGCATTGCACTCTTGGTATTTCACAAGAAAACGCAGCAATGCCACAGTGAGTCCGGTTCAAAGGATTGAGCTCGGGGTCCTCAGTTAGTTAATTTAATATGTGTTGTGTTGTAAGTTTAAATATTTAATCTCGCTGTTTCCAATATAAATTTAGAAATGTTGCTGCTTGAATTTTTGACATTTATTTCATCCCTTGCAGCATATGGTATAGGTAAGACAGTTCTGTTTTGTCTTAGTAGGTATCACTTATTTAAATTAACTAACTGAGTAGTCATGAAGGTCAAGTCTAGGATTTTGAATTTCATGCACCTCGACCGAGAGTACAGTCTGCTGAGTGGGAGGAACGCTTGTATCGTTTACACATTGTTTGGTTTGCTTGACATCCACGGGACGGGAGCACTGAACGATGCCCAGTTCTATGTCTTCATGAAGGCTGCGACTGACCTCACCAGAAAAGAGATATACCGTGTTTTCGACATGCTGGACGTGGACGGCTCCTCGTCCATCGAATACAACGAGTTCTACCTGATGGTGTGCATCCTCGTGTCAATACAGGATCACGAGGAAAAGAAATTCATCTACCACCACTCCAGAACGGTCTTCGACTTGATGGACAAGGACGGATCCGCTACCATTGACGCAGAGGAATTCGAAATATTCGGCCTCCTCTTCAACCTCGGCCTTAAAGCTATCAGGGATATTTTTAATGATTTCGATGTGAGCGGGGACCAGGAGCTGGACTACGGAGAGTTCAAGCTGTTCGCGATGGCGTGCATTGACCGGGGCAAGTCTCTTTCCAAGAGGGACGACAGGAAAGGCCCGAAAGAGACGCAGTCGAAGGAAACCGTCACTCTCTCAGAGAACGTGGAAGAGGTACACTCGTACTACAACCCTCCTTCAAACAGCTTGTGTAACATCTTGTAGGTGTTTTTTGTATTCTGTGTTAAATTAACATTTGCATGCTTAGTTCTTCTATCGGTATTTTTTCGAGCCATTACCATTACCTTAATGCGTAATTTCTGAATAATGACTCGTGAAAAGCGTTAGATATTGTTGATAAAATATCGTGTTCTGGCAGAATTTCTAATTAATGTTTATGATATCCATGGGAACATCCCTTTTAAAAGTGGGTTCCCTTTTGAGCTCATAAAAGGCCACCCTTTGGGGTCTCGTGGGACCCCCCCTTCCAAAAGCACCAAAGCTCAGTTCTCCTCTTGTGGAGTCCTTTTCCAGAGGTCTGCGTTTCCCAATCTCCACAACTCTTCCCAAAGAAACCTCCCTGAGAAAGGGGAAATTGGACATGCCCCAAACAAAAGGTCTGATAGGAGGTAGGAATTTAAAATTGAATAGAAATTGAATTGAAGGAACTAAGAACCAGAACCAGATGTAGTAATCTCATGTTGTAAACTATCAATATTCAATAGTACTGACTCGTTTTTAGAGGCGTTGGATCGAGTGGTTGCCCAGCCTTCTTTGACCATGAGTTCGTTAACACAGACTGAATCATCCCCAGTACCTGAAACAAGTCAATCATCAAACTTTTAACATGTAGCACTCTTCGACTTGAAAACTCATTAATATGATTGAAGTTGCTATCATTCAAAGCAGATTGATGATAAACTGAATCGGTGATGTGAAACCCCCACAACCTACCGATGTTAACCACCCAGTACATGACAAAGTTACCATGGTAACACACAGAAACCCCCACAGTCACCATGGTAACACACACAACCCCCCAGAGTCACCATGGTTACACACACAACCCCCACCCCCCAAGTCACCATGGTAACACGCACGTCACACAACCTACCGATGTAAACGAGAGCGCACTCCCTTCCACTTGCTGGAATCACGTATTCCACAATGAAGCTAACTTCCTTCCCAATCAGGAGCTTCCTCAGGAACTCCCTGCTTTCCCAGGCGTAAGGCTGCAGTAGGGAGGGGTTAACTTGACGGGTATCAGCATTATCCGTGATTTGTCGCATTGTCGCTCTATACCACGCATGATTACCTCACCTTACTACAGCAGAGTAGCGAAGGAAAGGTAAAATTCTAATGCAGGTAACGTCAAGTTCCCGCGTTCCTATGACACTCCTTTTAACATCTCCGATAGTTAAAGTAAAAGTTGAGTTAATACATCTATTAAGTCATTTGCTAGCATTTATATGTCTTTACCCTCATTGATGAATAGCAGCAATCTGATTGAAGTGCTGTAATGCATATTATGAAAAGCTACTGACTATAACAGGAGATATATTTATGAAAATTGAAAAGCTACAACTATAACAGGAGATATAATCTCCGAACACCTGGTAAGAATTAAAACCCCAATGAATACGTACACTACACAGTGCACCATTATAACATATAGCTGCAGCAGCACAGTTACACGTTACCTCGTCGACTGTTGCCTCGTCAGCTCCGATAGGTCTCCTCCCCAGTTTCGGTGCGGTGATGTGAGAGAGGATGATAGTTCGTTCGGGAGGAGGGCCACCTCGAGGCCGTCCTTTCAGCACAATGGTATCTCCTGAGTTTATCTGCTTGACAACCCACCCCCTGTGGAGGGTGGGGGGCTGCGGGGGTGATCCTGAGGCCATGGCTATCTGGGGAGGGCACAGAGTAAGTGGGATTGATAAACAGGGAGAGAATGTTATATACAATTCATTCTATCAAACAATCACAACCATCATGACTTAGGGACACCAAGTAAATGCAGAATAATACCTACCTCTACCTCTTGTGCCTCTTGTAATATATGGACACACGTCAGGAAATCATGAATAACATGGTGTAGGTACACACTGAATTGCCAGAGAATTTGGGAAGTAAGTTACCGATTCATCGAAAGTAAAGGATCCAAACTTTTTCGATTGATTGAAAACCCACGGTTGGGCACCCATAAGGGCTTCGGGATTCAGTAGAATTATGACAATTAAAATCATAAAAAGCATGAATAATAACAGACGGCGGTGGGCAGCACCATTGACTGAAAGCCCCTGACTGCAACTGTCTACATAACAGAATGGCAATGAATTAAATAGTTGAGAGAACTTAATCGACGCTCGAAAGTAGCATTGCAAATTGCAGTGAAAACTCGATAGCCGACTGTGAAAAAAAATTTGTTCCATATTTGATGAAGGACCAACAACTAATGCCTAAAGTATCACTTTATTTCGATGGAGAAGTGCAATAAGTCATGTTTCAAGGAGTCGATAAGGATGTTATCAAAAGATACACAATACAAGTACACGTATCACGTATGAAATGGAAGAACATGAATGATTTTATAGACTTTTGTAAATGCTTGCGGAGTAAATCTTGCAAAACCATATTTCAAGCGCGCGCGGCTCTCCCGATGTAATGTTATTAAATTGCGTTGCCCTTGCTGTTCGCGTTGCGCGGCGCACGTAAGCATTGTAGGATGTTACCCTACCCTCCGCCGCGCACGCAACGTTTTCCGCGGGGAGTATGCAACACGACCCTCCAAACCTCCGAGTGTTGCGCGCAGGGATGGGAGAAATCCATCAAACGTAAGCACACCTATGCGGGCTTAGAAATTTTTGCCCGCTTAGAAATTGTTTGGTTAGAGGAAGTCAGCGGGTAAATAATTTTCCAACAATGTTCGCTTAAACCAGAGTTAGTTTTTTTATGCATGAACTTGTCGGACAATGTCAGCTCGATGCGATGGGAATCATCAACCGGCGCTGAATTCTCACCGCGAATGTCTGTACTTTCGTCGTACAACGACGCGGCTGAGGGTAGCAAGGTAACATCCTACGAGAGAAAGGGGTAATTTTGGAGTGATGAAATGTAAAATTCATGATCATACAAAGGGATTATGCAATTTAAATAAATCCAATTTACAAAATGCGCGGCGCGTCGCAGTTAGATTTCTTGCGGAGTAGCATTCTACAGTCACGTGATAAGGTACACGCGTGCGCGCTCTCTTAACATTCAATGAAAGCTGTGTTTCGAGTTCTATTTCGCGCTATTTTGATTGTCGCTGTTCAGTGTTGTCGTACTTCTGGAGCTATAAATTATGATTCGCCCTGCATTGGGACAAATTTATCTTCCGACGTCAATTATATCAATTCCATTGGACCATATAAATTGTTACTTCCGCTACATTGTCGGCTTCGCTACGAACATTTTCGCAAATTTCCATAGCCTTAAATTTCATGGATCCAATATTTAATCTCGCGGTTTTCCAATAAATTTAGAAATGTTGCTGCTTCAGTTTTTGACAATGATGTTATCCCTTGCAGCATATGGTATCGGTAAAATAAAGTTCCGTTTTTTTTTATCTTAGTAGGTATCACTAATTTGAATAACGTTTTTGAGTAGTCATGAAGGTCAAGTCTAGGATTTTGAATTTCATGCACCTCGATCGAGAGTACAGTCTGCTGAGTGGAAGGAACGCCTGTATCGTTTACACATTGTTTGGTTTGCTTGACATCCACGGGACGGGGGCACTGAACGATGCCCAGTTCTATGTCTTCATGAAGGCTGCGACCGACCTCACCAGAAAAGAGATATACCGTGTTTTCGACATGCTGGACGTGGACGGCTCCTCATCTATCGAATACAACGAGTTTTACCTGATGGTGTGCATCCTCGTGTCGATCCAGGACCACGAGGAAAAGAAGTTCATCTACCACCACTCCAGAACGGTCTTCGACTTGATGGACAAGGACGGATCCGCTACCATTGACGCAGAGGAATTCGAAATATTCGGCCTCCTCTTCAACCTCGGCCTTAAAGCTATCAGAGATATTTTTAATGATTTCGATGTGAGCGGGGACCAGGAGCTGGACTACGGAGAGTTCAAGCTGTTCGCGATGGCGTGCATTGACCGGGGCAAGTCTCTTTCCAAGAGGGACGACAGGAAAGGCCCGAAAGAGACGCAGTCGAAGGAAACCGTCACTCTCTCAGAAAACGTGGAAGAGGTACACTCGTACTACAACCCTCCTTCAAACAGCTTGTGTAACATCTTGTAGGTGTTCCTGTATTGTGTTAAAGTACTATTTGTATGCTTGGTTCTTCTATCGGTATTTTTTCGAGCCATTACCATTACCTTAATGCGTAATTTCTGAATAATGACTCGTGAAAAGCGTTAGATATTGGTGATAAGATATCGTGTTCTGGTAGAATTTCTAATAAATGTTTATGATATTGTTTAAATTACGTAATTGAAATGAAGTAACCTATTTAATTTTGTAATGTTCTTGACATATCCATATTATGTATAACCTGTTTAAGTGTTTAACAATTTTTGGTCAATGTCATTCAGCTGGTTTTATTTATGTGGTTCACCTTCCATAAAGTGCCCCTTGTTTTAAATTTAATCAATTTTGATACGAATGTGCTACATTCGTAACGAGCAGTTGAATATGAATTCATTCATAATTCTATGTAATTTGGTGGTTATTAAAGAATTCTCGATCGACACCCTGGCGACCCCCTGACCCCTTAATCATTATTTGCAACAACTGATATATTCCCACTTCTCTCTAGGATGTTTTCTCGATATGGTTCAGGTTCCCTCCTAGGATATGATTTTGATCTGTTCCCACTTCCCTTCTAGGATCAGCTCTTGATGTTTTTCTCCTGTCTCGTGATGGATCAAAGACGCAAGTAATTTCTCCAAGCAGAATATCTTTGGACATTTGGAGCCTGATCCTCGGCTGCCCTTGGTCGACCCATTTTGCTTTCAAATTTAGCTTAGCTCGCAGAGAGAGGGGCTTGTTGGCATGGACCATGTTATCACCCCAATGATTTGAATGAGCAAAGGAGCGTCCTCAGCAGGTTCTGACAGGTGCAAGCAGCTGAAGTGCTTCATTCTCAAGAATGCTGAGGAAAATAAAGGAAATATTCAAAGATGAGGTACTTGAGGTGTTATGGATGTTCACCATTATCAGACGATTTACTACACACAACAGCTCTATCATTGAGAATAATTTGAGCAAAATTGATTTAGATATGATTGTAATATTCTCTACCTAAACTTACATAATATTATTGAAACCTCTGACTTTTTAATGCGGGTCTATCTACAATTAGACACATGCCTGATCGGGGCCATATTGTTTTAGACCCTCGCCCTACGGGATCGGGCAAAAACCAAAATTATCCCTCGGGCGTATCCCAAAATGGTCCCGATAGGCGCGTGTAATTTCTTACTTTAATGAAACCCGAGTAACTACTAACTCTAGACGTTATTTCAGGACAAGTACAAGGATTTGGATATGTCACAGTTCCCAGAGCCCGTGTTCATTTCAGATGAGGTTAGATATTTTTTTAAACTGATGTTTTAATTTCGGTTAGTTGTAAGTTGGCTGTATTAATCAATTAAGGAATTCTTTAAAATCTATTCAATAAATAGTATTCATAACCAAATAGAGATGAATAGAAAAATTGCTTCTTGGGGGACTTTATATAACTTATTTTCCAAAGTTTTTCCTCTCTTCAACTGTCTCATGACAAACCATGATTACGATCACACATGTCACAGTCACACTTTTACCATCACACTATCACACATGTCATGATGTCACATGACAGTGCTCGGTTGCTCTCACTGATAAATTTACCCACGGTACCTGGCCTGCTAATCGACTGACTACACACTGCACAGTGTTGATTCCAGGCAATATACATGAATAAAACATTGCCCTATATCAACTGTAAACGAGTACAACCTCCAATCTCCATTCCTTACGAGTTGCAGGAGCCTGCTGTTCCGACTACTGTTATTTAGTCTGCCTGATCTGCTCTCTGCCCCCAATTTCCTTATCCTAGTGCCGTGCACGTGCGAAAAATGGACCTTTCGGCTTTTCAGCGTCACGATTTGAGCAATGACATCGCAGCAACGTGTAGTATTGTAGTATTAGCTTACCCACACGTCAATTTGACATTTACCAATCAGCGCGCGAGTTTACCGTCAATTCACGCCCTGATTGGTCAATATCCTGAAGATTCTAGGATCGTATGGGTAGTACGCCGCCGATATTAGTAGCACGCGTACAGTAGAAAAGCTTACTGTGCGCCACAGTTAGAGAGCTGGAGAAGTTGCTAGCCAATCAGAGGGCAGAAAGGGGAGTAACCCTCCAATGAGAGGGGTTTAATGGGAGAGCTGGAGGAGTTAATAAGCCTCCTCCAGCTCCTGAATGTTTGGCAGACGTGTGTGAATGAGCGGGTAATAATATTATAAGCTTGGTATACACATCATTAACTATATACAGATAGTTGTACATCTACTCCTCCTCTTCCTCCTACATGTGGAGGGAATCCTCATTCCTCTTCTGCAGGGAGGAGGAGGCTGGGAACCTATCCCAGCTCTCAGGGTACAGCTCAGGGTACAGCTCAGTGCTGGTGGTACTGCTCAGGGTACTGTTCAGGGTACCCTAGGGTACAGCTCAAGGTACAGCTCAGGGCCACACACTGCTCAGTGCAGCGGGCACTGTTTAGGGTACTGCACAAGGTACGTCAAGGCCACTCGCGATACACCGATCTACTGCAGAGCGCATCATTTCACGGCAGTTTATCCTGAACCAGGCGCCACTTTTAGAGGCACATACTCAGCAGGTTACGCGTGTATTTTACTTCTACACCAATGAACCTGTCAGTGATCCCGGGGCTTTTCTCACTTCCCAACTACACAAACCAGTTCAGACCGGTTCGTGAAATCATGAGTTGCTATCGGTTTTTGTTAGTTTTCTTAGTGCGATTTCCCTTTCCTCAATCGCCTTTTTGTTTTACCAGCAGGCTGGCTGAGAATTAAGATGACTTTGAGAAGGTTTAGTGTGCGCACCTTTACAAGTTAACACATACATTCTATTACTGTTAAATATAGGTGCTGGTGCTTCGCGCGACTACATTTGATCGATTTCGGTTGTATGCCGTCGTTTGGCACCCCAACGCCTTATCACTCGCGTCTAGGACTTGGTTCGAGGTGTCATCCTGCATTCGGCTTCAATATTAGAGGGTTTTCTGTTATGAAAAGTGTCAGCCATTGAACAATAAATCTGCCTCCGGATGCCATCCAAACAGTTGAAGAACTCAATGGTACTTCCTCACTTTTAATTTCAGACATGGAAATAGTTTCTCCAGCTCTATTTCTCCTTGGGCCAACGCTTAACGGTAATCAGCCACATATAATGTGTGAAAGTGAAAACGCTTGGAAACATTTTAATTCATCGCTCTTTGAATATTCCAGTAATAATAGGGGTGGGAAATGCAAGTGCTCGCCTTCTAGAGCTCAATTCTTGTTTGGATACCTAGGTCGTTTTAGCACGACTGTTTGTACCGCAGGAATTGAATTTTTATTTCAATGCTGAAATTAAGCATTGACTCAGATGGTGGACCTCCGGTGTGTTCTGAAACTTCTAGAAAATAGAGATGATATTCAGTGCTTATACTTAAATAAGGATAAACATTAAGATATACATAAGAATAAACAATGGATATATGAGAATAAACAATGGAAATATAAGTATATAGCTTGGTACGGAGCTTGAAATTCATTTTAATTGCCAATTTGGAGATTAATTGAGGTTGTTTCTGAATCTTGCCTTCCAAAAAGGTTTTTCCTCCCATTAGCAGCATGTAAAATCCTCCCAGTAAATTTAAATTGAATTTTTAACTAGTGAAACAGACGTTTGGAGGCGGCAGCCCTCAGAACTAACAGGATTTTAACTCATACTTCGGTCTAATTTTGGGGTATTCTAAATGAAAAATGTCTACTGAAACAAGTATAAAATCCAGTATCAGTATGCGGGATTGCGGGGGTCTTGGGGCAGCAGCCCCCAGAAGCCAGACGTTTTCAATAGATTAAATTTTCACCTCAATAGGATTTTCACTCTCATTTAGACTGAAATTCTGAATCATTTCAAAGTATTTAGCCCGTTTTTAAAATGAAGAATTTCCACATAGATGAAAATGAAATCCAGTAAGCAGGGGTCTGGGGGCGGCAGCCCCCAGAAGCTGGACGTTTTTAACCGAATAGAATTGTCATCTCAATAGGATTTTAACTCGTATTTCAGTCTAATTTCAAAGCATTTGCTTGGCTTGTAGGCCGTATTTGAAATGAAAAATGTTTACAGAGATGATAATGAAATCCAGTAGGCAGGGGTCTGGGGGCGGTAGCCCCCAGAAGCTGGACGTTTTTAACCTAATAGAATTGTCATCTCAATAAGATTTTAACACTTATTTAAGTCTAATTCCAAAGTATTTGACCCTTATTTATGATGAAAAATGTCTGCAGATATGAGAATTAGTGAGCAGGGGTCTGGGGCAGCAGCCCCCAGAAGCCAGACAGTTTGGCCTGTAGGCCGTATTTGAAATGGAATATGTCTGTACAGATATAAGAATGAAATCCAGAAGGTGGGGGTCTGGGGGCGGCAGCCCCCAGAAGCTGGATGTTTTCAACCAAATATATATACATATACCCGCAGCCTCTAGGGCTGAATTTCATATCGCACGCGCATGCGCGTGCGATATGAAAATATATCCCTCGAGGGCGCTAGCCCGAGTGGGATATATATCGTATAGCACGCAGGGCTCGAAGAGCCCGAATGCTATACGAAATTCAGCCCATGAGGCGAGGAGTATATGGTATATATCCACTCGCGTGAGCTTTTTGGGAGAATGACATATCTAAGATGAAAAAAGTTGAATGTTTAAGTAAATCCTCGAAGATTTGAACACACAGGAAGGTTTTGCAACAATAATATTGAGTTTTTTCTCTAATTAACAAAAATTTAATTTTTTTACAAATGCAATACAAACACGTTTAAGCACTGTAAGTATTTGATCGAAGGGGTTGGTAAAGCTTATGTAGAAGTTATGAGCCCGAGGGCCCGAAGGGCCCGAGGGCGAAAATTTTTTAAGGCGAATCGAATCAAAGCATGGATCAATCTCAAAGGTCTTGCAATCGAAGGATTATTGGCTAAAAATGTGGTTAGATGCTTTTAATTAAACTTAAAACACTAGCAATCTTGGAAAAACGAACAATAATTGGAAAAAACAAACAAAGGGAAAATGGTAGCATGTCACTTTGTGAAACGCATCAGTTACAGCAGAACTTGAAAAGAGATACAAAACGATGAAAGAAAATGGGTTAAAATGAGCGTATTTACATTTGGTGAAACTCTGCAGCACTGTTATAATAGACAAATGAGAATGACGTAATTACCATGGTTGAATATGGTAAGTCAATAGAATAAAGTGTCCCTCAAAATTTTTCTCATGAGAAGTTGCACAATGTATCAGAGTGTCGCGGTAATTAGGCGGCATTTATTTTACATCGTATCCGCTGTGTGTGAGAAAAAATAATGCACCATTGTTACTAATGATAGTGACGTATTGCTCTCACTTACCTCTTGCTATTTCCGAAGAATGTGTAACCATGACAACATGGCAATGCAATTAATGATCAACACAAATGCAAATTCCTAACTTTATTTCATGATATTGTATTTCATTCTCTCGTTTTTGATTTTGTATCTTTTTATTTCTCTTTCTCGGAATGATTGCTTTTACAGAATTTTACAGAATTGCTGCTATCACTGCTATCACTGCTATCACTGCTATCACTGCAGTTCACTGTTTTCTCTGCTATTTGACTCGACTTTTGTCTACTGTTGGCAACATAATTTGTTGAATATTTATTAATTATCGATACCTATGTTGTTTTGCTGTCAATTTTATCCAATTCTATTCCGAAGTTGAACTACTTCTCATAATTTCATGATTCAGTAAGCTGCTGAACAATGATGAATATCAGTTTCAGTGTTTTGACTCTTAACTTTCCATCGCCTCGATGTTTTTGTCGATAATGAACTCCACAAAAATCCTTCTATTTGCCAGTTTTTTGCCTCATGATCGATATTTTGCTGCTAAAATTGTTGTTGTGGACACTTTCAATGATCTCAGCCAGTATAGCACCAAAAAATATTTTATTCCAAGAGGCGGGCTATATTGCAACCGGCGTAGAACTGCTCTCGCGGGCCGGGCTATATCCGGTGGGTATATCAAATTTAGCGTGCAGATATTTTACCGGGCCGCGCGCGCCCGCTACCTAAAATGTCTTCAAAAAGCGCACGCGAGTGGATATAATTTTCATCTCAATAGGATTTTAGTTCTAATGTAATAGTCAGGGATGAAATGGTCAATATATGAATCCCGTGCTTTTGGAATGTTAATAAGGAGTTAGGATCGGTTTCCGGTACTTTAGACTATGCTGAATCGATCTAGACTTGTCGACAATTTTTGTTTCGATGTCGACACCTATTTTTGGCCACGCCCATTTTTGACCTGTCAGAAGCTAAAATGGGGCAACTTAAAAAATATTTTTTCCATAACATGGCATGTAGGGTATCGAAATAGGGGTTTTCTGGGACGGGAAGAACGATGCAAACATTGGTTTTACTCTAAAACTTTCATATTTGGAGTTATGGTGACCACGCCCATTTTTGGCCTTGCGCGATGGCTGAAAATGGGAAAATATTGATTCCATCCTTTTGGTAGTGTTTGGGGTATCGAAATAGGGGTTTTCTGGGACGAGAAGAACGATGCAACCATTGGTTTTACTCTAAAACTTTCATATCTGGAGTAATGGTGACCACGCCCATTTTTGGCCTTGCGCGATGGCTGAAAATGGGAAAACATTGATTCCATCCTTTTGGTAGTGTGTGGGGTATCGAAATTGAGGTTTTCTGGGTCGAGAAGAACGATGCAACCATTGGTTTTACCCTAAAACGTTTATATCTGGAGTTATGGTGACCACGCCCATTTTTGGCCTTGTGCAATGGCTGAAATTGGGAAAACATTGATTCCATCCTTTTGTAGTGTGTGGGTTATTGAAAGAGGGGTTTTCTGGGACGAGAAAAACGATGCAATTATTGGTTTTACTCGAAAACGTTCATATGTGGAGTTATGGTGACCACGCCCATTTTTTGGCCTTGCATGATGGATGAAATTTGGAAAATATTAAGTTCATCCTTTGGGTGGCGACGTGGCGTGTGGGGTATCAAAACAGGGGGTGCCTGGGACAAGAAGAACGGTGTAATCAATGATTTTGCTCGAAACCGTCCATCTGTGGAATTATGGTGACCACGCCCATTTATTAGACTAGCGCCATGGCTGAAATTTTGGAGTATTGATTCCATCCTTTTGGCAGTATGTGGGGTATCAAAATAACCGTATCATACTCTTAAGTAACCGTATCACACCCCTGAGTAACCGTATCACACTCCTGAGTTACCGTATCACATAACTGAGTAACCGTATCACACTCCTGAGTTACCGTATCACACTCCTGAGTAACCATATCACACTCCTGAGTAACCATATCACAATACTGAGTAACCGTATCACACTCCTGAGTAACTGTTCCACACTCCTGAGTAACCGTATCACACTCCTGAGTAACCGTAACACGCTCCTGAGTAACCATATCACACTCCCGAGTTACCGTATCACACTCCTCAGTAACCGTATCGCACTCCTGAGTAACCGTATCACACTCCTGAGTTACCGTATCACACTCCTGAGTAACCGTATCACACTCCTGAGTAACTGTATCGCACTCCTGAGTAACTGTATCGCACTCCTGAGTAACCGTATCACACTCCTGAGTAACCGTATCACACTCCTGAGTTACCGTATCACACTCCTGAGTAACCGTATCACACTCCTGAACAACCATCTCACACTCCTGAAGAACCTTTGTACAATCATCAATGAACAAACGCCTCTCAACTCATAGCATACCCCTCTCAACTCATTAAATACCCCTCTTGACTCTACATCCCGCCCAAATCAACTCATAACTTGCCCACCTCAACGACTAACATGGCCTTCTCAACTCAAAACGTACCCCTCTCAACTCACACAGATGTAATTTGATCAATCAATTGAAATCCCACTGTTTCCTTGTATATAAAGCAATTGCCTTATATGTAAGGAGAAGCCCATATGAGATTATGGATAAGGTAATTTCCTTACACATAAGAGCTTTACCTTATTAAGGGTTTCCTTTTAAACTGAGGGTTTCCTTAGTTATGCATACGGAGCATGGTTGCCTCAAAACTCATTTTTTGACCATTCTTGAATAAAACTTATAACTTTATTGGCTGTCTCGTGCCTATAAAATTCTTTTTTTGATATGGCTTTAGGACGAAGTATTGAAGTATTGATTTCGGATTCAATATTTTCAAAAATTGCAGCCATTGTGCAGTCCAAGAAACAGGCATGACCAAAATCACACATGAATGCTTTCAAGCGGAATTAATGACAAGATACCATCATTAATAAGATCGTTTTTACTTCCCAAGAAACCCGTATTTTGAATTTGATAATCCACATGATGCCTTAAGTATGGAATCAAGATATTATTCCAATTTCAAACCATGGCACAGGACAAAATAGGGCGTTGTCAACAATTATGCCACATATGGACGTTTTTGCTGTAAAACCAATGATTGCATCGTTCTTCTAGTCCCAGAAAACCCCTGTTTCGATACCCCACATGCCACCCAAAGGATGGAATCAATGTTTTCCCATTGTCAGCCATCATGCAAGGCCAAAAATGGGCGTGGTCACCATCACTCCAGATATTAACGTTTTAGAGTAAAACCAATGGTTGCATCGTTCTTCTCGTCCCAGAAAACCCCTATTTCGATACCCCACACACTACCAAAAGGATGGAATCACTGTTTTCCCATTTTCAGCCATTGCGCAAGGACAAAAATGAGCGTGGTCACCATAACTCCAGATATGAAAGTTTTAGAGTAAAACAAATGGTTGCATCGTTCTTCTCGTCCCAGAAAACCCCTATTTCGATACCCCACACACTACCAAAAGGATGGAATCAACGTTTTCCCATTTTCAGCCATCGCGCAAGGCCAAAAATGGGCGTGGTCACCATAACTCCGAATATGAAAGTTTAAGAGTAAAACCAATGGTTGCATCGTTCTTCCCGTCACAGAAAACCCCTATTTCGATACCCTACATGCCATGTTATGGAAAAATATTTTTTAAGTTGCCCCATTTTAGCTTCTGACAGGTCAAAAATGGGCGTGGCCAAAAATAGGTGTCGACATCGAAACAAAAATTGTCGACAAGTCTAGATCGATTCAGCATAGTCTAAAGTACCGAAAACCGATCCTAACTCCTTATTAACATTCCAAAAGCACGGGATCCCATTTCATCCCTGACTATAAGTTTCATTACAAAGTATTTGGCCCTTGTTAATGATGAAAAAATGTCAGCAGAGATGAAAATCAAATGTAGTGAGCTACTGGGCAGGGGTCTGGGGCAGCAGCCCCCAGAAGCCAGGCATTTAGAACAATAAACTGAATTGTAGCCTCGATAGGATTTTTACTTTTATATGTACTTGTAGACAAAAATTGCACAATTGAATTTTGCACATGTTCTAATATGGAAGTAATGATGGGATGACGATTTAAATCATCTAGGAAGTACTCTTCTAATAATCAATATTTCGTAGCTTCAATAACTTCACACGTGCATTAGTTAGGTAGCTACTGTATGCATTTTACTGTGATTATTTCTCAGAATGCAACTTAGTGTAAATTTTCTGGCAATTTTTTTAAAATATGGTAATATTTTTTGGCAATTTCACAAAATCCTCCCAGTATCAAAAAAATTCCTCCCATTAGCACTGCTAACCGTGCTAACCGTTTATGGAAACGAAGTTCTGAATTAGCAATTAATTCAATGCCGCATATCCCTGAAATCGCTAGTGCTTTGTAGGACTTTGTGAGCGTATCAGTTGTACCCCTTTTGTCGGGATTATACCTCCACAGTCCCACATCTGGGAGAGCAGTTGTTGCCAAGAAATCAGATAAAAAGATCTCCTCCTCTGTACGGCGTACTATACTACAGTACAAGGTATAGCTCTTCAGAATATTTTATGTGTTCTGCTCGAGAGGAGGCACTCGTCTGTAAAACAGAGACTACAATACCGTAGTGTACAGACTACAGACTGTAAACGCAGGTGTATCCTGAGCTTGGGAATATTCTCATATGCTCGACGCGGTGTTTCCAGCGCGGTCTGACCGACGTTGCAATCTCTGTCTGGGTATGTCAGGGATCTATTATAGCCGGGATATTAGTTGTATTGCTCTTCAAAGAGTAGCGAAGTTATGCGTTGGAACTGATTATATATTATCAAAAATCTTTATTTCGTGAACTGTTGTTATGTAGTTTGATCAAGTCTGCTGGAATTAATAATTATGGTCGAATCTATTTTCCCTCGTGAATTTTTCAACTGGCACGGCACGGTGTGCTATTGTCTGTTATCAAGCTATGCTCGGGTAGTGAACAAAAGATGGGTTAGATACTTTGTTTTATTGTTTTGGTGTCTGTTCCAAGCAGTTCTGCACCACACCGCCATTTTACTGTATCTTCATTTAAATTCTTTGAAACGCATTGCTATATGTTGAAAGGGTTTATCGGCCTAAGTGCGTGGATTAATCAGTGTCCTTAACAATGCGTTCGAATTGTTAACTTAATAAGGAACATGATAAGTATGAATGAACACCGTGAGATATTACACTGTATCCGAATTCCATCACAGAATATTAAATTTCTAAACTTTTATCGGTCTATGACATCGAGAAAGTATTTCACCTTTAAAGAAAAGCATGCTCTTTTTTGCTGAATCCATCCTTTTTGATGACAGACCAATGTCCTTTCAATGGGATACTGTGCTGCTGCCTTGATCAAAACCCCTTTCGGTTTAGAATACTTTTCTTAAAGAATTAATATTTTTTAATTAGTGCGTAGCCCGGAAGTATGCGGTGACTGGTACCGCACCCTGCCAGAAGGGCAGAAGCCCTGGCACTGATATCCCGCATTATTAGTATTAATTCAGAGTAAGTTTCTATGTCATGTCGCCATGAATGAATATGAGGAGGTATATGAGAGTAAGTGGTGACATTATCACCGAGTTAAATAATGAAAAGACCAAGAGAGGACGGCACAATAATTAACGCCTGTCAGTTTTTTGATTGCGTGTGAATCTTATCTCGCAGCGGAAGGACAATATAATTTGACTTGCTGGTGATAAAACATGTCAATTTATTTGACTTCACCTTTCCTTTTGGTTAGTAATACTGTCAGAACAAGGCCATTTCAAAGACTAATTGAGTTATCATGCCCATTTAAATAACCGAGAAAAATCAAAATTGTGCCAAATTTCTTTTTTCTGATTTACTACTTGTTCCTGTAAATTTTTCCCCTTTATTAATTGATCAAACTCCAGCTCAGATTGAATCTTCTTCACAGAATATATAATACAGTCAAAATTGGATTTAAAAGTGGACAAATTCTACACCAAGCGATTTTGCATGGATTCTATAGTTTTTTGCATGAAAAATCGATCTAACAACTTTCCACACCTCTCCGGAGTGTGGAAAGTGCCGAAAAATCGATTTTTAGCTGAGGCACAGCCGACTGATATGTAAAAAATCGTATCTCGGCTCAGGAAGGTCGTAGATACTTCATCTTGGGCGGAAAATGTGCGCAATGAGCATGTTTATATACAATTGTCAACACAAATATGCCCTAAAATGCTCAGGAACGGAGTTACAGGCGAAAAACAGATTTTTTGGGCAGGCGCAAGACCTGCATAAGGCGAATTTTGTATCTCAGTCCAGGAAGGTCGTAGAGACTTCATCTTGGGCGGAAAATGTGCGCAATGGCCATGTTTATATACAATTGTTGACAAAAATATGCCCTAAAATGCTAAGGAACGGAGTAACGGGCGAAAAACTGATTTTTTGGGCCAACACAAGACCTGATTTAGGCGAATTTTTATCTCAGTCCAGGAAGGTCGTAGAGACTTCATCTTGGGCGGAAAATGTGCGTAATGGCCATGTTTATATACAATTGTCAACAAAAATATGCCCTAAAATGCTCAGGAATGGAGTTACGGGCGAAAAAAAGGTTTTTTGGGCAGGCACAAGACCTGCTTAAGAAGAATTTTGTATCTCAGTCTAGGAAGGTCGTAGAAACTTCATCTTAGGCGGAAAATGTGTGCAATGGCCATGTTTATATACAATTGCTGACAAAAATATGCCCTAAAATGCTCAGGAACGGAGTAACGGGCGAAAAACTAATTTTTTGGCAGCTAACAGGCCTGATATAGAAGATTTTTCTATCTTGGTCCAGACATTTATTCCAGTCCTGTATGGTCTTAGTCTTAGTAAAACTGCCAGGGTCGGTTTAATCGGCCAGGCCGGTGGCAGCCATGCTGAGCATGGAGACTATCCCTAATACGCTAGGCTAAGGGTGTGAACTCCTGGGTGGTTTTTTAGGCCACCCTACTGCCAGGGATATCCTCAGCTGAGGGCAGCCAGCCGTTCCTGCACCCCTCTGGACCGGCGAGCTGCCAACGCCCGTGGCAACAATCAGACTGCAAAGCAAGACAAGGCTTGCCTGCAGATTAAGTCAGAGATCTGCCAAAGGCGGCTATAATGCACCACCTCTCTTTGTCTAGATGATTCACTGGGAGGTCTGACCCAGCCAGACTGTGTAAATATTATTCCCACCGATTGGGATTTAACTGGGCTCAATGGCCAAAGCCCAGTCCTTTATGGTGGTTAATCGTTACCTCGTTTTAGACATTTCTGTACTCTCTTCCTACTTCCTGAGTTGACCATTCCAATTATTTTCTGCTCAGCCGGAAGTCTCTATGGGTGTACGAAATTTCATGTCAGGATACTTCATCTCCCTGTCCTGACCCTAAACATCACCCTATAACCTTACCCCGAATCCTAACTCTTACCCATACGCTAACCATTACCCTAACCCAGATCCTTACCTTTGCGTGGGGTTGAAATATTACAAGATAAAGTGCCGTGAGATCAAATGTCATGAGATCAAATGTCCGTTACCCGTCTCTTTTACTGGACAGTGATTATATGAAAATCGTCTCAAACCATCGCCAAATTTCATTTTTCGCCTTTAACTTTCTTCCTGAGAATTTCAGGGCACATGTTTAGCCTTTTACATTTTATCAGCAAGTCGTACAGAATAAACATGGCCATTGCGCACATTTTCCGCCCAAGATGAACTCTCTACAACCTTCCTCTACTGAGATACAAAATTGGCCTAAATCAGGTCTTGTGTTGGCCCAAAAAATCAGTTTTCCGCCCGTTACTCCGTTCCTTAGCATTTTAGGGCATATTTTTGTGAACAATTGTATATAAAGATGGCCATTGCGCATTTTCCGCCCAAGATGAAGTCTCTACGACCTTCCTTGACTGAGATACAAAATTCATATGCAGGTCTTGTGTTGGCCCAAAAATCAGTTTTTCGCCCGTTACTCCGTTCCCTAGCATTTAAGGGCATATTTTTGTGAACAATTGTATATAAACATGGCCATTGCGCACATTTTCCGCCCAAGATGAAGTCTCTACGACCTTCCTGAGCCGAGATACGATTTTTTACATATCAGTCGGCTGCGCCTCAGCTAAAATCGATTTTTCGGCACTTTCCACACTCCGGAGAGGTGTGGAAAGTTGTTAGATCGATTTTTCATGCAAAAAACTATAGAATCCATGCAAAATCGCTTGGTGTAGAATTTGTCCACTTTTTACCCCTTTTTGAGGCAGATTTGACTGTATTAATAAGATTTGTAAGCTGCCTACCTTCTTAAAACTTAGGACACAATCTTATCACATCCGCGCATTCGCAGAAATTTCCCCTATATTTCAATTTTTGAGCTCCAAAAATACGGATTATGTGCAAATCTTCGAGCGCGCCAGCTTGCAAATGAGTAAATGACCCGGGATTATACATTTAGTAAATGGACCAATGCTGTGAAAAGTAGTGCCTAATCAAGCTAGTACAGAGACTAAACCTCTCCGTCATCGACACTTTAATACTTTAAATGGAGCTTGTCATTGAACATAATCTCAAAATGAGCAGGGCATACATAACACTAGTATTCTTGTAGTACTCTCTGTGGCTATCACCAGGTGTCTTATTTGGCGCAATGGTGTCAGAATAGTTTTACCACAGCACTAAAGGTAAGCTGCTTTACTTTTCGTTGTATATACTTCATCGAAGGTTTCACTTGTAGCATATGCTTTTATTTTGATCGATTTATTGTGAACTCATTTGAACTTCCAAATTAAATCTTGGTCTCAAATCGTAACTTACCCTGAAAAATTCAAATGGCTAGATGTACTCCTTTTTGGAAGCATGATCCTGATTATAGGAACACACTTCAAGTGACAAGTAGTTGGTGACATACTGCACGATTCCTTAGAATGGTTTATTAATGGTGTCTCTAAGCCGGCTGGTACTGTAGCTATGTTAAAATGATAGAGAGTTAGAATGTTAGAATACTTGGATGTTATAGAGAGTTAGAATGTTAGAATACTTGGATGTTAGAATGTAAGAATGTTATTATAACGTTGGAATGTTAGTATGCTGGAACGTAAGAATGTTGGAACGTTAGAACGTTACAACGTTATAGTGTTAGAATGTCGCTAACAGTATCAGAGTGTTGGACTGCAGAATGTTAGAATATGAGAATGTTAGTATGTTGGAATGTTAGAATGTTAGGATGTTAGTGTTAGAACGTTAATAGAATGGCAGTATGTTAGGATGTCAGAATAAAAGAGTTTTAGAATGATAGAATGTTGTAATGTAGGAAAATCGGGATGAAGAATGTTAAAATGTTAGAATCTTTCCCAGGACCAGTGGTTGATATCTAGTAACACTCTCACCCAGTCACACTAGGGGAGAGGGGTTTAACGCGTTATTTACTTGTGGTCAATGGTGATTAGGCTAATGCTGCCATATCAGTTGGCCATAGTTACACACACTCGCTATGGAGATAATCATAGATTAACAGAGATATTCGCTCCATAATCTTTAGTGCTCTTGTGGTTGAGTCGTAGCATTGTTGCCTAGTTATCACTAGAGATTTTCTATGTTTTGGGACTAAAAAACCGCGAAATATTCTCCAAGTCGTTTTTATCATTCCTCGAAATGCTGTGCAAGAACCATAGCCGGTTGAGATGACGTCATCATAGCTCAAAACAGTTTAAGTTGAGCCGCCTATTGTTACACGAGGGAAACAAAAAAAAGTTTACATGGCTGATCGTACACCAGTAACTTTTATGCTTTCTTTTTGGTAGTCGTCATTCCTTATAATTCCCTGCGTTTGGAGGAGATATACTGTAACTGGTTTGGCGTAGACTTTATGAAAAAAAACAAACCAGCCTTTAGGTTAGTTTGGAGCTTTTACTTTGTAATATTACAATATTTCGATGAATGCAAACACTTTCAGTCTATATTTGAGTTTTGAATCAGCTAGTTGCTTTCGAGGCGCAGGCGTATCTAATAAAGTTCTTCAATTTCAAATTATGCCTAAAACTATACATGCATCAAATTGGGTGCCATTTTAACTAACTAAGCCATAAATAAATCAATTGCTGGCATTTCCTTTCAGTTTCACGTACTTGATTATTCATTATTTTAGTTACATTGTTTTATTAATTGTCATATATTCTCATTAGATAAAAGATAATTAGATATGTAATTTGTTAATGAAGGGTTTAGTAACGAGTAAAAATTGCTAACCTTGATATAACACACGAGGGCCGAAGGCCCGAGTGTGTTATATCGCATTAAGAACCGAGGCCGAAGGCCGAGGTTTTTATTGCAGAGGTTTGCAATTTTTACGAGTTATTAAACTGAATTATGCACCGTAATTACTCGTAAAAAAGGGGATAATTTCAAACACAAGGAAATGCTTTAATTTATGATATGAAGGTACAACTGGGTCGACTGTGCGAAATAAATTATTACGCACACCATAATAAATTATTATGACCTACAGTGCGTAATAAATCCTGATTTTGGCACTTCAGTGCGTAATAATTTATTGCGCACGGTACCCTGGTGCCTATAGGGTTTTTGAATACATAGCAAAAACATGCCTGGAAGGTGCACAATTGGTCTAATCTAAATAAATGAAAAACGAATTTTTCGATTTACCTCAAAAACAGTTGTTGATGATTTATTTGATTGATTACATTAGAAACCTGTTGAGGAATCCTGCTATCCGTGTCACGAGTTACACCAGTGCCGAATCTGACTTACTCTATTAAGAAATCATGTAGCATCGAGTGCACCATTACTCCCGACTCCCACCCAAAACACTAACAATAAATATCTGTCTGGCATCCATCACCAATTATTAATTATAAAACTTCTTTGAACTGAACCTCTTTGAACTGAACCTCTATCTATCTACCTGTACTAATGATTTTACGTTTAAATTTCCTTATTAACAGAAGCCAAATCTTCATCGACAAAACAATAAACCTTTTCTTGTAGATTTACAATCGCGATCATTGCTCATCAGAACATTATCAGGAGCACGAACTACTACTAACGGTGAAGTGAACGGTTTCCTCCTTCTTAGGAATATCTTAAAATACCCCAACTCGCGGCTGCTTCAGACCGTGATCGTTCAGTTATATAGTACTATACTACAACTTCTCTATATTTGTTATCATGGCTCAATCTAATATACCCAAAGTGAAATTGCCTAGCGTGACCTGGTTGTATGAGTTGGTCATTGTTCATGGAGTGTGCAGTCTACTTTCCTCATCCCTCCCCCCGTGAAATTGTGTCCTCCTCTGTAATTTATGTGCCGGTTCTCTCCACTTTACTCTGATAAGTGTGATATGATTTGGCAAGAATGGCTGGGGTGTGTACCAAAATTTTGACGGTGTTCTTGAGTCCATAGGACCACCATTGCCCATGTGAGGCCTCGGAGCACAAATGGCGTCCAAAAATCGAAAATTTATCAGAATTAAATAGAGTTTAGCTTTTGCTTGCTTTCGATTCGTCTCCTTGAGCTTTATATTAAAAAGCTCGAGTGGCAGTTGGCTTATTTTGTACCTAAGGATGACCAGATCGGCCACATTTTCAGCGATTTAAGCTTCAAATTTGCCCATCATTAGGTCATTTTGATGGGCAAATCAAATTACAAATGAATTGGACCTTATTTGGCTATTTAAGTCCATAAAAGCCTTCAAAAATCCACTTATATTACATCTCATCTTGCGATTTTGCACAACCGTACTTAACAGTTAACAGTTAGCTCAAAAATCAAAATCTCAACCATCTCATCCATCTCAACCATCTCAACCATTTTTCAACCTTTTCCATGAAGTTTTCAGATTATCTTCAAAACTTAATTTCGCACTCATGTTATAGAGCACAATTTTGAGTTACACCTCCGATTTATTTGACCATCATAGCAAAAAATCCTCGGGTATTTTTGTTGTAGTTTCGTTTATTATTATTTTGATTATTTATCTCTTGTTTTACCAATCGCTTCCATGATGATTGTCCAAGGTGTCGGGGTAGATGTAACTGCGATTTGCCATTATATAATTTCGTGTTGTCGACCTAGCTGTATAACTTTTATTTTTTGGCTCTTCAAGACCAAATAATTATACTCATCCAAATATTCAACCTTGTATTATTCATTCAGATTACAGTTCATAGTCATCCCTCACCTCTCATTCACTCCTTACTCAATCTTCATTCCTCACTCTGTTACCATGGTAACACCGTTACATCAGCAGGGATTACTCACTCACTCCCCTCCCTATTACCATGGTAACACCGTTACATCAGCAGGGATTATTCACTCACTCCTCACTCTGTAACCATGGAACACCGTTACATCAGCAGGTATTACTCACTCATTCCTCACTCTGTAACCATGGTAACCCCGTTACATCAGCAGGGGTTACTCTCTCATTCTTCACTCTGTTACCATGGTAACCCCGTTCCATCAGCAGGAGTTGCATGACATCAGACAGTTTCTTTGAGGAGCTCCTATTCCGGTTCAAGCAGCGCCGCTACTGGAAGAAGTTGAACAGTGCTAACCATGCTAAAAGTCTCCGTCGATCCGGGGTAAGTAAAGTGTCGCCTCTTACCAGGTTAAAAGGTGACCAGGTTACCAGGTTATTAGGTTACCAGGTGACCAGATTACATTGTGATTTGTGACCAGGTGATTAGGTGACCAGATTATCTGGTTACCAGGTGATCAGATTACTAGGTGACCTTAGGTTGCCGGGTGAGTGGTGACCAGGTTAACAGGTTACCAGGTGACCTCGTTACTAGGTGACCAGGTTACTGGGTGACCAGGTCAACAGGTTACCACTTGACCAGGTTACCAAGTGACCAGATTATTAGGTGACCAGATCAACAGGTTACCATTTGACCAGGATACCAAGTGACTTGGTTACCAGGTTAACAGGTTACCAGGTTACCAGTTGACTAGGTTACCGGTTGACGAGATGCCTTTTCTTTCCTGTCAATACTACGCTACTATAATATGGCATCTCACAGTGTGGTGATGGTTTTAAGTTTTATTGGTTCTTTTTCACAGAGGTTTTAAGATATTATCTTAACGCACATGACATAAACCCTTGTGTTTGTGTGGGGGAGGCTTGTGGCGTCTCTTGGCAGTGTATCTCTCATGTTCTTACTTTAGTTAGGTGTTAATAAGTCAGCCATATTCAATCGATTCTCCTTCAAGCCATGTTCAAGGCTCTACCAAATGACAATGCCTGCCTTTAGTTCCCATCGACCACTCGATTCTACATTGTTTTCGTGAAGAGTAAATTTATGCCAGAGTGAGCTGACATCTTTGCGATGATCTAATACTGCACGGAAAGGACGGTAAGACCAGTCTCTTCACCTTAATTCATGCAATGTCGGAATAAGTACTAAAATCAGTTCATGGGGTCTGCTCGAGGGGGACTAATGAAAATAATATACTTGTCGTATCGCTGTATAATCCTAAGCATATGCTACAACGAGAGAAGGAGCTAAGGAGAGCTAATCTCTGGCTCGTGTGACGAGCTATGAATCCTCTTGATAATTTCCAGAGATTATCCCGCACGATCGAGCGGAGTGTTAACCGTATGTTTTTCTTTGTGTGTCGTGTGTGAGATATGCCAATGGTCGGTGACTCTAACTCCGTTCAGGTGTGTACATATCGCTTGGTGCTGATGCTGATCTAGCTATTTGCTCTATACGCATTATAAACCCCCTTTTTTGCTGGTAATTTTGATTTAGATTGTAAGGAAAAAATCTGAAATCCCCTTTCCAGTGAAGAATTATTTCATTTGCCCCATTGAGTCATGGGGTGGCCTTATGGATCCATTCCTGGAAGGTATATCTTTTCAAGCTGTATTTTATCATCTTTAACGACCATCATTCATAATGGAGGAGATGCCAGACTTCCCAAAAACTTTTTCCGTTATTTTTTGTCAAGTGAAACAAAGATTTTGTGATAAGAATTAATTGTCATGGGAAAGAATTCATAAAAACTAAAAGTTGCGTTTACATGAGTACCTACTCAAATAATGACTTGGGGTTTACATAACAGTATCGCACATATCTCAACCTAGCCCACGAAGCTTATTTTAATTACCTCTAAAATTAGTCTCATTGTGAGAGTGTCGCCATTTGACAGACAACTGATAAGCGATGACTTTCCTTTCTTGAGAGGTTATGGCGCTAAATTATATCCTTTCATTGTCACGAGCCCTCGCACATATCATCAGGGTAGAGGGCGAGACTTCTGAACTTTGGGGGAGTCTTCGATCATCGCACTATCTAAAAATCCAGATATGACTATGTGAATGTAATATCATGGTTGGCCGGCAAAATAGGTAATATTATAGAAGAAATAGCAAAACACGGATGAAACATTCTAAAATGACCTCAAATTAACACAGCATTGCTCCTATCAATCATCAACCATGAAATTATGAATGATATCCGATCGCCACTCATTAGGACGTATGGTGCGCACGAGCGTTCCCAACAGGCAAGTTCCGCTCTAAAGCTCCAAGGTGGTGTAATCATGTTATGTCCGGGTGGCGTTTTGTCCGGGTAGTGTTATGTCCTAACAACATTCAGACCAATTGTTTGAAGTACTAACATCACTGTCTGTGGGCCCTAAACAGCCTATTATTCCTCCATATCTCGTATGAGTATGGGAATTCGACCTTAAGGGAAGCTCTCACGACCATGCTGTTGAATATAAGATATTCAGTGATTATAATGATGGGTGGGTTTGCCGTGCGAAAATGCTTTGAACGATTATCCCATTTCTTCGGACACAGAGTTCTTTCTGAAGAATTGAGTGCTTGGTTGTGTGGGAATGGAGTGTTTTATCTTTATAGCGTGTCTTTGCCGTCTTGAGTGTGATTCTTTATCAATTATAATACGAAATAGTGGCATTGATACGTGAAATTTTGCAATTTATGTCTAATCTGAGTTGAATGATTGCAGGCTTGCACAGTTCATGCTTTCATGGATGTCAGATATCTTCGTCAGCGTTTAAAGTAAGCCGCTCACTACCCCGGTTAACCAATGATTCCAATTTACGTATTTATGAACAATTAGACATCAATCAGATATTATTATTTATGATTATTATTCTTACGATTCTGAATTGTCCCTGCTAACACTGCGCACGTATGAGTGCCGTAAATCGTAATTGCCTGGTGTAACACCGCACAACAAGTATGATAATAATCTTGATAGGTCCTCCTCAAAGGATAGGCGCTGGGGAGTTACCTCATTGTCATGGATAAATCTGGGACTTGTTGTAGTACATTGTTTAGGTACATGCATCAGCCGAGAATGAGTCAAGTGTAAACATAGCGCAGCGTAACTTCCTTATTGATTGACTTTTATTTGCTCATTTCTTAAATTAGGTACGTATATATGCCGACAGTCGACACAGATGACCTATATATGTCGATTGAAGCCTCTATTTGTCAAGGAAACAGCACATGCTTGCTGCTTGGGGTGATCTGATAGCCCCCAATTATCATTTATCTCTACAACATGTTTATATTCAGACATCTGCACTGCTCTCTGTCAGGGGATAAGATGAGAGCTGTCAATTATTAGATCTCCGGGAGATCTAACTGATTGCTAAACGTAGCCCTCCTTGCTCCTTGCACCCCACACGTGGGTAATGTATATTGCCTGATGATATCATCAATTCACCACTGTAAGTCCTAATCCTGCCGTCTCTCTACTTCTCTACTGCGCCCTACTGTCGGCGGTAACCCCTGAAGCGAGGTAGCAGTATGTGGCTCTGTTGGTTATGCATGTGATTGCTTTATCTCTCCCTATAACTGCAGACACATTCGTCTCTCTGTATTGATAGGGTGTGTGTGGTGTTCCATGTTGTCTGGGGTAAAATCATTGCCCGCCAATGATGTCCTCCAATTATAGATAGCCCAAAGGAACGCAATCCCAATTGCCAATACCAAATTCGTTTTCAGTGCAAGTTTTCAGTGCAAGTTTTCAGTGCAAGTTTTCGCTATTAACTTCTTAAACTTCCTCGAGTATAACATTACTGATTCAGGATTGCTTCATCATTATTGTTAATCAGAATTATATCATTACCGGGCATTTTGATATTTCTCTTCAATTAAACTTGCGATTTTTCCTGGCACTTAATTACTAATTGGTGCTTATTTCAATGCAATCCGCCTCTCTATCTGCTCTGACGGAAGCTCAGAAGTAATCATATTTTGGATTGATGAATAGAACGAGTGGCGTGGCGTCGTTCAATCCCTGCCGTGTCTTGATTGAAAAGATCAATTGTCTTCAAATTATCCAGCCGTTGGTATAAAGTCAAATTGACCGTACAAATGGACATACATAATCTCCCGGAGACCTACACCGTACTTTTTGTTTGCATACTCAGTGGGATTGTAGACGAAGAGGTCTGTGTGGATAGTACTGGACTCTTTAGTCAATCTGCATAATACACCATAATATTGCGTGCAGCTTGAAAATAATACCCAAGGTGTACGCGATCACCAACCACACACACACACACGCACACACAGAGAGCTGCTAATAACAATTACACAAAGATTGTTTTCTTCTTGACTTCTCCGGTAATTTCCAGCACAATTCCGCAAACCTGTGCAGGCATTACTTGCTACGTGCGAAGTGTAGGCGCCTATTCCTCACCAATACCCCTTTCTGAGCCCTGATAATGACGTCACTCCTATCCTCGCACTGTTCGCACGCCGCCTGTCCGCCGCTGGGTGCTGTGCGAGGGTTTAGTTGTAATTTCGGAGCGCTCTTTCTCCTATCACCGGATGACACAGATTTTGGGCGAATTTTTACAGGCCATTAAAATCTGGCGTCGTTGATGGATTCTTAAGAAACCACCAGGCAATGATTCGTTAATATTCGGCGTTTAGTTATTAGTATCAGTACAATAATAGCCGCGCATTAACATTGTCTAGTGTTTCGTTCGTCGCCCAATGATCCGTAATGAGGTGGTTCTGTCGCACTATCCGTTTCTCTTCATCGTCTGACCCTCAGCAGCTTTTAGCCGTACATGTCACCCTGATGTCACCCTGATGCTGAAACTTACCTTATTCCCAAATACCTGAAATTAACTCTATTAGGAATTCTAGATAGGATGCGTTACCCTATAATAACCTATAACGCACCTCACAGCTCCTCCGAGTTTCTGCATCAAGAAAGCGCATGGCCTCCGTCTTCTGAGCTGTGCCATCGTAATGGAGTATTAGTCGAACCCAGCAATCGTCTTCCCTTCTTACATCCTACCAACTAACCCATCCTTCTGTACCATAAAATAAGCAAGCATGGCATCCTCTGGCTGACTACCAAATAACGCTCCCTCCTTGCAATTCAAATAATATTCCGGATTTGGCAGGTTACCAACTAGCAGGTGTATAACCAATAAACAGGGCGGGGAGCTATTGAGGGTGCCGGTAGTTGAGCGGCCCCGCAATGAGGGCCCACCGGTCGTAATTACCCAGTATTATGGAGATGGGTTGGCATTGTCACACGGTGTCCTGGGTGCCATCTCTCCCGGGAGCTGTTAAACCAGGAGCTAGCGCATATAACTCGTTATTTGGCTTTATGTCGCATTAATCAGGCAGTCCGCTGTGTTGTAGTGAACACCTTGTTACAGATCAGGAATATTCCGGCCATTTACTTAGGAATGCATCGGTTATCGGCTGTTGACGCTGTTTGTTTGTTGTTGTTGTTTTTTTCTGGAGAAACAATAAACATCGCCGAATTCCTAAAGTCTGCTCCATTGTAGTTTTGCTAACCAGTCTACTCCAGTGTGTTAGCTAACTGTGGGTATTGGCAAGGCTAATGTTGGTGCCTACTTACGACCTTCCCTGACCGGTAAATTAGGAGTGAAGTAGGTGATGTACTGACAATTATAGAAGCACCAGTAATACGCATCCGGTTCAGGGAATAGTCTAGGTGTCGTCATCAACGCACCACTTTAAACCATGACAATGACGTCACCCTACACTGAAGTGGTCCATGACGTGTAAGTAGGGCCATTAAGAGCCCCTGTAGGAGTAGAGGAGTAACTAATAGTTAGGGGGAGTAGCTATTGTATGGGGACTGCACGTAATGTAATCGCGGTGTAATAGTGCTGGTACTACGGGGGAGCTACAATGAGCAAGCCAGGGGTAATGAGCAGGATTGCGTCAACGAAACACTGCTCTAACTCCTGGCAATGCCATCATAACCCCCTGCCCATTCCCTTGCCTCAACACTCACCCCTTATACTCTTATACTCTACTTATATACCCCCTTGGCGCTTTTCCTGCAGTGTGTGTATTACTGCCTCTGCTCCTGCCTTCGTTTTGTCTACTGTTAGAGATCTTCATCGCAAGGAGAGGAGATCGTCTCTTTATCGCAAGGAGAGGAGATCGTCTCTTCATCGCAAGGAGAGGAGATCGTCTCTTCATCGCAAGGAGAGGAGATCGTCTCTTCATCGCAAGGAGAGGAGATCGTCTCTTCATCGCAAGGAGAGGAGATCGTCTCTTCATCGCAAGGAGAGGAGATCGTCTCTTCATCGCAAGGAGAGGAGATCGTCTCTTCATCGCAAGGAGAGGAGATCGTCTCTTCATCGCAAGGAGAGGAGATCGTCTCTTCATCGCAAGGAGAGGAGATCGTCTCTTCATCGCAAGGAGAGGAGATCGTCTCTTCATCGCAAGGATAGAGATCGTCTCTTCATCGCAAGGAGAGGAGATCGTCTCTTCATCGCAAGGAGGAGATTATTCTTCATCGCAAGGAGAGGAGATTGTCTCTACATCGCAAGGAGAGGAGATCGTCTCTTCATCGCAAGGAGAGGAGATCGTCTCTTCATCGCAAGGAGAGGAGATCGTCTCTTCATCGCAAGGAGAGGAGATCGTCTCTTCATCGCAATGAGAGGAGATCGTCTCTTCATCGCAAGGAGAGGAGATCGTCTCTTCATCGCAAGGAGAGAAGATCGTCTCTTCATCGCAAGGAGAGGAGATCGTCTCTTCGTACTTTATATCAGAGGCTCTGAGTATACCATCTAACTTTATGAAATACACATATTATTGTACCATGCAGCTATTATATACGATACAGTGCAGGATTCACCAGGGATAGACACAGGGGGATATGAATAGTTGTTTGGGAATGATGAAATTGCCATGGTTTATACTGGTGAATTGATGACGTTCTGATGTGTATGTTCTGCGCTCCAGCGGTAAAGACAGGGATAGAGAGTGGATGATAGGTAAAAGAGTTGGGCTTTACTGGCGGTACAGTGTCTCACTGTCTCCTTTCAACCTTTCATTCCACGTGCGTTCAAACTCTCTTTTACTGTGAATTATAAATGTGCAAATGTTTCAGCTTGCTCTCGGAGTTACGCATTATGTCACAATTAAATGTTGCTTTGTCCATTTCATTCAATTCAAGCCACCGTGGTAGTGTGAGGAGAGACGTTAGTCGACCAGCGACTTTATATTGCCGCCGAGCAACCTTTCATTCAAACATCATTCGGGCATTACACCTAAGCAACTTATCTTGTAGACATCATTCCTACTTCACAAGTCTGTGAAGGCGTTTTCGTTTCTCTAAAAATGCTAAAATGAGGCCTTGGTATCATACTTTTACAGCATTATACAAAGGTATAGATATGATAATAATGCATTAGTGCAGAGGTCGTTATTAAGTGGTTCGTTATATTGTCTGGAATTTTAGAATTTGTCGCCGAATTCCATGAAATACAGAATGCAGATCAATGATTTGTTAATCTTTCGGTGAGGAACAGTCGACTGTTCGTTCGCCAACAATCCGCCAACGATCTAAAATAAATTTTTACTTTATTTTTACTTATAGTTTCGAATTAAATTAAGTTAATTTGAAATTAATTGGGGAACATTTTCAAACTGATTAGAATTTTATTTAAAATAATTGATTTTAATTCGAAATAATTTCAAATCTGAATTGTTTCAATTCTGAATGATTTATACTCGAATTGAATTCAATTCGATAATTGATTTGAAAATGTTTTCAAGTCAGTTTGACTTTTTCAAATACGTTTCAAATTGAAATCGATTTTAAATTGATGTTGGTTCTGCCAAGAAATCTTTCAAAGTGATTCCATTTCAAATCAATTTGACGTGATTCAAAATTCAGATCAAATCAAGTTAAAACGTATTTTAAATTGTTGCTGTCACTATGAAAATTGCCATTTTGGCTTCAAAATGATTAACCAATAAATCCTGAATCATTTGATTATCCTTATTTAAACAGGCCTTTGTCATCTGTTATAGTCTGCCGTCATCTGATAATCTCTCCAGTCTTTAAGACAACCAGGAGTAAGTCTGAAGTCAATGCTCACTTTAGTGTCCGATACTATTTCCTGGAAATCTAGGAACTATGTCCATGATTCGGCATGTTCATTGCATTTATCAGTTACTAATCCTATCCTGAAGTTTGTTCCACGTGTGCATACACCGTATATCTACTTAATATAAACGACACACGATTACCGGCGAGTTTAATCAGCGGTTTACAACTACTGTACACCACAAAATACGGCTGATTTACCACGTCAATTTGTACGCTCCGGTACCCGTACTTCCGTTCTAAACGCCTTCAGTAACTCCCAGCTTAAAAAGAGAGATAGATATATGGATATATCATAGTAAATATAGAAATATACATAACTACTAATAATAATCGATCATCGTACATCATCAGCACTGTCAATTAACTCGCACTACAGACTCAGGAGTACAGACGGTTTGGCATTTAGTTGAGAGCTTTTAACATGTTTAGATTAGTATTTAGTACAACTTCGTTAAGTTTCCTGTGACCATGATATACCTACCTATAGTTGTGAAACAGCTATAGGTTACTCCAGGAATAGAGATCATTGATCTGTGTCGAAAATGGCTAGAACTTATAAAATGGCCAGTCATGGTTTGAGGCCCATGCCACACCATTGGCAGTAGACGATCTCGCTGACATCATGAGTTAGAAATCGTTAATTTGCTCAGACACATTTCACCAGTCACTTCTTTGTTAATGTGCGCCTATGTGTGTTTGTGTGTGTGTAGTTGCTTATAATCATGCGTAAATACACACACACACGCAGGTAAGTTGTTCAGTACTTTCGTAATATGTTATTATTGAGAGCAGCTCGTACCGTCACTCGGTATAATAACTTTATAAAGGAGGTATAGTAAGTAGGGAGGTGAAGTTACCATGGTTACCACCCTGGTAACCATAGCAACACCTCACAGTAACCATGGTAACCGTATGTTACCATGAACCGTAGTCAGCACATTGTCGGTACTGGATGTATTAACAGTAAGCTGCGAGACGAGCGAGCTATTAAGCTAGTAAGCGCTGGTAATCATCTTTAACAACGTCATTTGGACTACCGGCTCTTTTACCAACGCAGTACGCCGCTCAATTTTCCTGAATGGCAAGATTTTCCATCGGTTTCAAGATTTTTCGACTCCAGTTTGTTTGATCTGCGACCGATCCATCGTTTTTAGTACTGCCGATTGTTTTTGCAATCTCTGCTTGTATGAAATATTCGTCAAATTGCTGTTGTGATTGTTAAGTTCGTCAATTCTTACAGTATGAATCTTAGTCTTTGTTTGTATTTATGAATATTGATCAGCAGTTTAATGATAATTTGTAATAATAATTACGTAAATTTCTTATTTATAACTCCAGAGGTCGTGGATCGAGATCAGAGCCAGAAGCAGGGCTCGATAACAAAAGACCAATAGTACACCTTAGAGTACCTTCATTATTGTCAGATAACTCATCAGCTGTTGTCTGTGCACTAACCGATAATCGACTGTATACTTGGTATTCTGATGGCCGTATCAGGATGTTTACATCAGACCAGATAGCTCATGATTACGCCTTCTAAATTCCGTAATTGGCTCTCAGATTGTATGTGATTTGAAAATTTTTAGCCTATTATATTCATGATGCTTTTTCCCGAAGATGTGGTCGAATTGTCGGACAATCATCAGATTTAACTGAACAAAGGAAGTGTAATTTTTGACATGATACGTGTTTATCAAGACAGAACTTTCAGACTCTAATCGGGACTGGAAACTAACTTTACCTCGAGTAATTTTTGATCAATATTAGAATATTGATTTTCCTGGTACCAACATTCGTAGTAAGAATGATTGTTGGAAACTAATTATTTGCTTTTGTGTTCACCATATTCCAGTCAAGTTTCACTTTTCCCGCCTCTAGGTTCCACCTCGCTGGGCATGTCTCCAAAGTCACGCGTGATAAGGCTCGTGCGTTGTTATAGCAACGCGTGATCAGGGCTCGTGGGTTGTCATAGCAACGCGTGAGATGTGCTCCGTGGCACGTGACGCAGCACGTGAGCCCCTGCTCTCGCCTCCATTGGACGGCTCGGATGAGGATGTTATCTCCCCCGCGCAGGACAGCATCGTGTCCGGCACCACGCGGTCTGGCGGCTACACTTCCTACACCTCGTACACGGACTACACTCAGTACACCAGCAGCGAACGGACCACTTCCGCCGCCCCCAGCTACACGGACACTGAGTACGAACCGGCGTCCGTCAGCATGCTCGACTCTGCTCGGGCGTCCGTCAGCTACATGGACTCGGTGAGGGAGTCTGCAAGTATCGTGGAGTCCGTCAGAGGATCGGCCAGTTATAACAGCGAGTCTGCGAGAGAATCCACGAGTTACAAGGGATCAGTTCGGGACTCAGCGAGCTATCGGGAGTCTGTTAGGGACTCAGGGAGCTACAGGGACTCAGTCAGGGATTCTGCTAGCTTCCGAGAGTCAGTCAGAGATTCTGGCAGCTATCGGGACTCAATTCGAGAATCTGGGAGCCACGGCGATTCCTTTGCTCTGGGAGAGTCTGCGTCTCAAATGGAGTCTGTCAGTCAGATAGGCAGCGCCAAGAAGGCCTCCTTAGACAGGAAGAGCTCTTCAGACCAGAAGAGCTCCTCAGAGAGGCGCGGTAGTGCTGACGGGAGGGGGGCTTTCCATCCCTCTTCTTCTGAAAACGCGAACCTGCCCCCCACCGCTCACACCCCCCTGGACCCTAACTGGTCGATCAGTAGCGGTTCCAGTTTCTCAGACTACACGGAGAGCTCAGTGACTCTGCCGAGTCTCCATGATCCTGTGGAGATGGAAGAGCCTGCTTCGGAGGGCGTGGTGCTCCCTCCTGAGCTGACCAGCCAGGCCTCTGATGTGCACGACAACGGCCTCCTGCCCTCCAACCCGCCCTCTAGTGGGGGATTCATCGGCCGGCTCCGGGGGTTCGCAGTCACCTTCGTAGACAAAGTCATGGCTGAGGACAGGGCAAACCCCGAACTGGAGAACAAATCGCTGGGCTCCAACGCTGACTCGTCCTTCAAGAACGTGAGCTCGATGTTCAGCCGGAACAACTCTGACAACAGCAGCGCAGCTAAGTGCAAGGAGCAGGGAGGCCACGTGTCCACAAAGAACACGGACGCAGACACGCTGCTGGGCATGGTGAAGCAGTATGAGGAGGATAAGAAAACAGATCCTCTCCTCTCCACTGGGCAGGACATCCCCCACCTGATCAGGGTGGAGGAGGGCGCCATCCTCTACCGCAGAGGCAGGGACTCCCCCGGGGCCCGGTCAGCCCGCTCCGGCAGGATAGGACACGGCTTCAGGAAGCACAAACTCAACGCGGACGACAGCTCCGCTCTGAGCGCCTACTCGCAGATCTCCCACGTGAGCAGCATGGGAGTGGCTAGCTTCGAGGAGGACGGGGGAGGGGGAGGAGGGGAGAGCAAGCAGCCGAGTGGGGCTCGGCCCTCCCCCCTCGGGGGCCGGGACAAGGAGGAGGGGCTGCTGCTGGACAACAAGTCCCTACACGAGGAGGACTTCACGGACACTCTCGAGGTGAGTACTGTGTGTTACAAAGTGCAAACAAATGTAATTTTAATCAACAAAACACAGTACAAAACATAAAACTTATAAATAGAACCACACACAGAATAATTGCACTCGTGATTTGTCTATTGTTAGTACAAATTCATATCATTATCATGATTAGAAAAATTCATATCCTCACCTGGTAAAAACCTTCTAGTAGATGGTGTTCTCCTAGATATCAGAAACAATAAGAACAAAAGTTGACCTCAGACCACCCCCCTCACCCCCTCTGGACCCCTTAATAACAATAAAAAGTAAAAAAGGGAAGAGGAGATGGCTGCGAAACTTTTGACTAGTTTAATTCACCATAATGACTTCTCCTTCAACTGCACATTATGGAGCTACAGTTATCCCCTCATTGGTCCAGTGTAGTACTATGTCACTGTCATTGCTCATCACTCTGCTATTGTGTGTCAAACTTCAATAATAACAATACATTCAGATATTCTGTCTTATCCGTGCGGCGCGCGCGTGTTTCGTTTGTTATTCGTTTCCGATGTGAGATTTATTGATTAATTTTGCTATCAACATACTATCATTAATTAATAATAAACCTACCAACATCTCCCAATATAACCCCATTCGTCCCAAAAAACTTGTCGTTCATGTATCCATAATCTGGGTTAGGGCTTTGCAGTAATGACAATCTGGATTTATGTTGAGAAAAACAACTTAACTTCATCAGTACTTCGGCTGCTAATTACACTGTTCGGTGAGCTAGTGTCAAAAATGTTGGTACAAAATATATGACGCAGTCATACTCTCAATCTCAAATATCATTCATTAGCACATACCGCGCTATATCATAGTCTCTTTATGCTATGAAGTACAAAACTCCAATGCTACTTCTCCAAAGTACAAGTATTGTTTTGGCCTCATGGAACTAAGGGTATTCAACCTGGATATTCTATTTAAAGCTTATTATTAATGATATTCTTCAAGTAGAAAACAATTATTACATAATATCATGTATAGCCTATTGCTATATTTTACATTCGTCAATAGTCTGAGTGTAGTTTTGTTTTGGTGTGTATGACGCTGTGCTGAGCAATTAATTCATTAGTTAAGAGTTTACTACGTTATTTACATGAATCATGAATCCAAACACAGAATCCTGAATTCCAACCTAATTATAATAAATATGCACACTGTACCAAACCCTCACTAACTTTCTTGTATTTCAGTATTTAGTTGTCCATTGCCCTGTGCTGTTGTTTGAATGATTTCATGCTACCGTCTTTTTTCTCCTGCTTTCAGACATTTTTTCATTGTCAATTCAAAGAATCGTTGAGTTTGACGCAATCTTAAAAAGTATACTGTAGCATAGTTGAACTTTTATTGTCTTGGCTTTAGAATGTTCAAATAAGTTCCAACTTTTGAGGCGTTGTAGTGGTTATGTGGTTGTTGGATCTTTGAAGTATTTAACAATTGTCTAGGATTGAATCTTTATATTACTTTTAAAATCTCCCCGTATTCTGATGCTTTCGTCATAAACAAATGGGGTATTTTATGTGGTGGTCTTCCACTACAATTCAAATATCATTCATTTCTTCTCAATGCTTGAAGTTATCATTTTCGACTGTTGGTTATGGTGCGAAAATACCTTGGATGTAACAAGAGAGCTTTGAGTGCTATCTCAAATCGCTATTTAATGCTAACTATCTTGGTTTGTTAACTTAGGGGTAAAATGGCGGGGTACAGATAAGGATGGGCTTGTTTGTGACTATATGAGTTTATGACCGTCTTCCGTAACAATGAAAGTCATTCACTTCTTTTCAAGTCATCATTTTCCATGGAATGGTTAGATAGCGACAATGCCTCAGATGTCACCAGCGAGCAGTCTGATATCGCGTAATATGTTCGTTAAGTTGTTTACTTTCTGAAATCGCGTGGAATATGTTCGTTAAGTTGTTTAGTTTCTATAAATTTCGAGGTCATAGATATAAGCTGAAAGTTTCTGCACTACAAATTTGAAGTGTCTTGACTGATATGTCCCTTCCGCTCCTGGGATTGTTGCTGCCAGTTGCCCTGCCTGCATTAGGATTTCTCGATAGTAGCTATGTGATTTTTGAAAAAGTGTGTATACGCAAGCTTTACACACTCTGAAGATAAAATGTAAACAAACACCGTGCTTATCTCATTGCAGTTAAACTATGCAAGCTTACATAACAATTGTGTTTAGAATTTTGGGAATAAAATTTCCATGAGTTTTTGAGGTTTCCTGATGAAACTTTCAGGATATTACGGGCAACATCTGAGGTCCAAGGAGTAGCTAACATTTTGAGTCCCAGGAGCGAATGCCCGAAAAACCGTGATTTCGTTGATAACTCGGACGTTTGCTCCATTTGTGGTGCGAAAACTTATAGCTTACCCATACATTCCAAAGAAAAAAACAAACATCAATGATTGACAATGATCAGCCTTTGTGTAACTCAAACATTTTCATGACAAATTTTTTGTGCAAAACTTTCAGCCATAACAGTGACTTCCCAAAATTTTATCTGTCATAATTTGTTCTTATGTTTCTACCTTTCTCTGATGTCGGAGGATTATTCCCCTTCGATTGTTGCTGCCATTATTCCATATCCGCTTCAATTTGGAAGTGACGCAGGTAAGTTAAGCATTGCAGTACCTGCAGAACAGATGGTAGAGTTGGGGAATATCACTTGAATGAGTTTCCTTGAGGTTTCCTTGAGGTCTGACAGCGTTATTCATGTTTATTTTCTCAATTCTCCTGTGTTATTCCATATCCGAACCCCCGGCTTATGAATCTTCCGAATCTGTTATTGATTACTTTATTTCTTTTGGTGGCTGTTGAATAGAGGGATAGTTTGAACTACTAGGATTAGTTTGTGTGATGGGCATTTTGTTCTAATTTTGTACTGCCAGAGTTCACTGATTGAAATTTTCAATGCTGAGTCTTAAAATATGATGTTTCCTATTAAAGTTACCAGAAATGGCTTAGAGATATCCATATTTCCTAGTTTTAAATAATGAGGGGTATGTTGGAGAATAGCCGAATTTTGCCATTTGCCAATCAAGCTGGTGCTAGGGTTTGCAACCGATAATATCGGCGATAAATTATCGCCGAAAAACGTGAAAAATAATTATCGGTTATCGGCGATAAAATCTGACCGATAATTTAATAAGCAAAATTTACCATCTTTTGAAGAAGTTTTTTTTGAAAAAGTTTGTGACACGGTCACTCAAGCACATCACATCACATTACCCCGACATCACTTTTCCCTGGCACCACTTTACTCTTCTACTGTTACTTTGGCACTACGTAACCCTGGCACCACTCAACAGTGACACCACTTTACCCAGAGACCACTGAGCCATGACGACAGTTTTCCCTGACACCACTTTGCCCTGACACCACTTTACTCTGACACCACCTTAACCCCTAAACCTCTTCTCCCTGACACCGCTTTAACCCTGAGACAACTTTACCCGGAAACCACTTTCCTCATTTCCTGATACCCATTAACCCTGACAACACTACCTTATCGGACATTATTATCACGGACTTTCAATTTCAACAAAAATTCGAAATTTTTTGCTCGATTTTCCCATTTTCCCACGATTTGAATACTTGAATTGTGGAGATTTAAAAAATATTTTTTGTTAATTAATGGTGAATTTCCATATCACATTCACTTAAAATATAGACAAGGATGAAAGCGTCAGAAGTGGCTGAGCCTGCTCAAATTACGACGCACAAACTGTGATCGAAATGGAACATACAGCCTCTGCCTCGTGAATTAGATCATGGAGCCTCGAGATAGTAAAGCGAAATTCTGGCGTGATAATGAAAAAAAGTCGATGCCTGGTTATTAATAAGAGGTGGGCAATGACAAACGTTCAGTGGGCAGTGGCGTTAAGATTAATGAACTTCTGTTTCGGTTTATTCTGGCTCAGTACAAAAAACAGTGATGCACAAGTTATTATGCGAATCAATCCAATGAGCCAAGCTTCGAAGGATTCTCTTCTCATCCGATGTGTTATTAGCTTATTCTTCTTCGAATTACTTGTATTTTGTTTTCCTGCCGACGAACTCTAAACAGATCCGGAATACATTCAACAAGCCGTTATTCGGACGTGTGTATGATCGGTTACTTCCAACACCGGTCTTTCCGTTCGTGCGCATGTCGTTAGCACATGCGAGGGATTGCGGGAGTGAGATGTGAGCTCTAGACAGAGCTATATTTATCGCACCGCATGTAGACATGATCACTTACAGTACAAGTTGTAGAACTGCGTTGTTTTTTCTTCTACAGCATCGAGCACACTAAAGTTTTGTTGTAACAATAAATCAATATTATAGTGTACCTACACGTTTACTTTATTGCCATATTTTTTTATAAAATGTAAATTGTAAGTTTTTCTGTATTACAAAACAAATCAATTTATTATACAAGTTCACAATAATACCATATTTTCTTTACTTTTATGGTGCTCGTCAGGCGTTGTTACATGTTTTGAAGATCGTGTCGGATGTATTTGAACTGCTGAAGATTTCTCCCTTTATCTCGGGTCTATATCGTAGTACATCCTTATCTCCTGGGTGTGTAGTGCAATCTCGGGTGTACATCGTGTATAGTTCATCATGTGGCAGCTGATAAGGGACAAGTTCCAGACCAGAGGATGGGGAGCCGGGTCGGAGGCCGAGGACATTGTTATATCCAACGTTTTCGACAGGAGCAGCGAGATCGGGTCGGTGTCGGGGGAGGTGAAGGAGGAGGATCTGGGGAGTGCTTCCAACCATGGGGGTGATGTGGAGGACAATTATACTGGGGATCTGGAACTTACAACACGGATATTGGAAGTGAAGAGGAGGAGACCTCGGCGGTAATTACGATAGAATCCCAGGAGGGCGTAGAAAATGAAGAGGAAGTGAGTTACTCGAGTGAGGAAAGAAGAACAGCTCATGAAGGAGAGAACTACGACTCTGAATTCTCACATGAAGAAGAAGAAGAAGAAGAAGAAGAAGAAGAGGAGGATGAAGAAGGAGAAGAGGAAAAAGAGGAAGGTCCGACGCTGATAGTAAACGTGATGGTGGGTGGAGAGCACTCGCCCCACTTCATCACTGTGACGGATACTGGCGGAGGGGATGAGCCTGTGATCCTGGGGGCTCGAGTGGTTGAGCGGAGTTCTGTGCCCTACGACGGAGGGGGGAGTGACACTTTGTACCCTGGAGGAGGGAGGAGTGACACTCTGCCCTCCCAGTTCAGTTCTCTCTTCTCCTCCTCCCAACTACCTCTCCTCGAGCTGGGGGAGGGGAGTAGTTGCTGTAGTGAAGCAGGAGGGTACCATGGTAATGGAGGAGGATACCATGGTAATGGAGCAGGGTACCATGGTAATGGAGGAGGATACCATGGTAATGGAGCAGGGTACCATGGGAATTGCTGTAATGGTGATGGTGGTCAATTGTTCGGATTTGAGGACAAAGTAGAGAACTGGTTGCAAGTGAAGCCGGAGGGAAGCATCCCCAAGAGTCGGTCTGAGGAGTGGATTGATTTCGAGGTGTATGCCAACAAGAGCGCTGGCCTGCCCCAGACACGGTCTCAGAGGAAGACGCTCCTGGCTCTTCTGGAAAACATGAAGCCTCAATTCTCAAGCGTGAGTAGCAGCGAATGTATGGTTTTACTGATAATAATACTGGCAAGTGACCAGATTTCATTCTCATAAGAACTCCGACTTCATTAATCATTGAATAATTACTAGTGATTAATTCAACTTGCAATCACGATTGAATGTTGTATGATTAAAATTAGACTTGTAATCAATCTCGAGGAGATAAAGTTGAGAACAATAAGGTGCTGATAATATAATCATGTGATATGCCCTCTATGCTTCTATGGCATGTTGTATCAGCATTATCAGATAATGTGTACTGTGTAAGGGGTATGAGGTTGGGGTACGTGTATAACGTGTGGAGACAGTCCCCCCTCACACATTGCTCTATCAGAGAGAAGTTGCAGTGTAATGCACCTCATTTTCTTTATTACTCCCTGAGCCTCTCTGCTACTGCGCATTGTAGTGCAATAACAATAATATTTTAAGTGCACGTAATATACTACGCAACACATGTTGCCTTCACAATGCGCCGCTCTGTTCTTAATAGCTTACCTTTGGTGTTGAAAGCATATCCTTGGTTCGAAGAAAGGGCCCCTTTTAATATTATATGCATTTCTTACTTCGCTTCTTTTTGTATATAAATTCGTAATTTTTGTCAAGCGTGTGCTAAGTACCCATCTCGAACGCATTATAGGTTGCAATAGAGCATCCGGGTTTCAGAGAGCTCTCTTGCCTGGATCTGATATCTTTCATTCTCCATACCTTTCAAAGAAGATACATTAGTCCTCTATCCAGCATTCCAGCCTCTCCTTCTCAGAGCTTCCCCCAGCTTGCTTATTATTCACGATATGATTGACCTGCTGGTGTCTTCCTCGCTACACTCTTCTCTTGTCATGGATCTCATGACTCAAGAGGTAAAACCTGGTCAGAGGTAAAACCTGATTTTATAGTCACTATAATCAGTTAGATCATGAATCTCATGACTCAAGAGGTAAAACCTGCTCAGTTAGTCACTATAGTCACTTAGATTTCATTGATCTTATGACTCAAGAGGTAAAACCTGCTCAGTTATTCACTACAGTCTGTTAGAATTTAGATGTCATGGATCTCATGACTCAAGAGGTAAAACCTGCTCATTACGTCAGATCCTTTCCATTCTTAAATATTTATTTTACCTGCTCCGAATCGCTTTTTGGTTTTACAAAAAGGCAGTGAAGAGGATTAGCAGAGACCGTGATTCATTGGGGTTATGTGTAATGTGTATCATTGATTTATTTCATATTGTAAGGTTGTTAAATACGTATTAAAAAAAGGCAAAATTATAATACGTATTTTTTGGCCGAAACTGCCATACTTTTATTAAATTTGGTAGGACATGCGCGCATACTTTTTCACGTATTCAAAAACCATATTCAAAATCCGTGTTACAATTTCTAAGTCACGTTTTGTGAGAAAAATACGCGAACTTTTCTTTAGAAGCCAATACGTCGTAATTTTTGGCGATTTTTTCACGTATTTAACATCCTGGTCATATTGTGTATTTGAGTTTTCAAATCAAGTCGAGGTGCAACTGCAATAATAGCGAAAATTGCAATGGTTTGATATCTGCAACAAGAAAATTCAATACGTAACGAAAATTGGGATCATAGTAATGAAACTCTAAGCTGCGCGCGAACATTGGGCACGTGGAGCGAATTCGAACACGTGATATTATCTGCGCGCGTTAATTCAAGCTTGTAGGAGAGGGAAATATGTAGCGCTCTCAAAACGACCAGGACACCGACAAGAATCGCGTCTGTTGGTAAAATTCTTAATGAAGTTCATGTTTACTTCTATTCTTATAGTTGGACAGCCTATGACAGGTAACTAAGAATCCAAGTTATCAAGCCTGTGACGGTTAAAGAAATGAAATCCATTCTTAAATAAGTAAATAGTTAAATCGCCTGCAATGGGCAGCTTCGTTGCAATAGGCAGCTCCTCATTTTACCCCCCTGCACAGTTTCCTGTAAATTCGGCTGAGTGAACTGAGATAAATCTCTGATTCAAAATTAATTTTTGAGAAAGTTTAATGTCTGCAGTTTCAGAGGGGTCTGAGGTAATGGGTGGGAAATGAAACCAAATAATACCAGAAAAGGAGCGTAATCCTTAATTAATTCAAGTATTTAAGACATTCGATTATATTAATAGTAGTTCAATAGTTAAAAAGTTAATCTTGTGCATAGCAAAATTTACTCTCAACCACTGCTAATTCGGTCGTTTTAGTGAATTAAGTCATCTTCAACCTAATCCCCTGGTATAATTTATTTGAAGGAAAGTGAATGGTTAAAAGCGATGCGACCACTTAGGTAGACACCAGGCCCACATACCATCTTTACAGAAAACTCCAGCCGACTACGTAGTGCGTTGTGAAGTAGAAGTCTAACTCGTGAATGGGTCACATTCGACATTTCACATTCAGCATTGCCTCTCGAACTCTACTTACTCTCCGTTTTAATCCTGTGCTCCCAGGAATTATTTGATATAATATAATGATATCATAATGATATCTGGATTAATTATTGGATGAAAACGTCGCACTGTCGCCTCCCAGTATAATTGTTCAATGATAACTCTTTATTTGCTGTAGACTTTAAAATATTCTTATATTAGTTGTACTGTAAATTTAGTTATTTAAATTCTAAAATTCAAGTTTTTTTTTCGTCTTGACTGTCCTGTGCTTGTCCCATTCGTGAAAACAGACATGTTTATCTGTTGCCCCATTTGGTATCCAGTATGTGGTTTGTGTCGACCCACAAAAGGAGGGGGAATATGGATCTAAGGGGCACATACAGTTTACACTTCAAAAGCTGGTACTCATGCTCCAGCTTTACTGCTTTAGGAAAGACGGCGCACTGCGATTGAATATGCCTCCTTGCGCTGTGATATTGCAAGGACTCACTGAGGAGTAAGGGACTAAGGGAGAGGGAATGAGAAGGAATAGAGAGGAGGGGCAGGAGAGCCTGGGATACCATTGTTCAGGGGCATTCTGCTCTGCAAATACTAAAACATAGAATAGCATTTTCGTCGTGATATTTTTTGCTTCCATACTATGGTGTATTCTTTGCATGAGCATGCACCTCGACCAGATCCATCGTTATTTTTCTGGTCCATCCTATTTTCAAGGTAGTTGCATGCTATTCATTTTTGTGCAGTTTCTTCGTAAGAAGAAGCCAAGGAAGCAATCCTCACTCGAAGAAGTAAGAAAATATTATCACTTTTAAACTTTAAACGTTTATAAGTTTATATGCTTGAATTGTTAATAGAAGTATTTGTCATAAGCATCATAAATTTTATGATTACATTGAGCGGGATCCAGGAAACTTTGTAATCCTAGGTTTATCCATGACTCAAAATCAAGGCAAACATTTGACCAGGCAGCACTGCATATTCAGGAGCGACCATATTCACTGTCATTTCCTTAACCCTCCACTCCCTAGTCGAGATTAGGAAACGTCTATGATCATATTTTAGTATTTTAGTGTACAATCTTTGAATAACATCTTACCCTACTGTAGCCATGATATCAGCGACCATTTGATATTGTCCCTTCTAAGTCGCAGTATGCCCTATTTTGTACACTGTAAACGTAGGTTTTTCAGATGAAATATCTCAAGGCAATGAGAACCCTGAAGTTTAAAGTTTGTCCGATTGAGCTAACTTTTCAGGCTATTCCTGTAAGACAAAAGTGAGTCCAGAATTTTGAAATTACCCCTTTCTGTACGTTTTGATCGAAAAACTTCACGATTTCGGCTAAGAGAATTCTTTTTGACCCATAAATTGCCATACAGGTTTCCTGTCTGGCAAAAAATGGTGAATCTGGTCATATCTAGGTCCCGAGTTCGGTTTCCTGTCATTCCCACTGAACGTAGGGTGAAAGACACCTAGGTATATCAAGCCTAAGCTGCCACACGGTTAACTCAGCTGAGCCTCCTGGAAACTGTGCCGGAGGGTTAAACGAGGAGCTGCCAATTGCAGCGTAGTCTCGGGCAAATAAAGTATGCATTACACATCCTTAACAACCGACACTAGTTTGAATACACTTGGATCCTTCGATTCCTGTCATTGGCCGTACGGTTGTTTGAAAAGAATTAAAACCTTCAAAATAAGGTTACTGACTGACCCCGCTGCTATGACAGACCCCACTGCAGCTACGATTTCAGCCAGCTTTCGGTATTGTCCAAGAATACCCTAATTTGTACATTATAAACGGTGGTTTTTCAGATCATGTGAATTCTGAAGGTATTCAGAATCCTGTAATTTAAAGTTAAAGTTCGCCTGGGGTTTGTCCGATTGATCTGAAACTTTGCTGGCCATTCCTGTAAAGTGTTAAGCTGAAAGAACTTAGTGACACACGACTAACTTCAGAATTTTAAAATTACCCCTCGCTCTACTTTTTATGACCAAGCAAATTCACTGCTTTTGGGCTAAAAACTCATTTTGCGCCATTTTCCATAATTTTCGGATTCCTGATTAGAATTTGTGAATCTGGTGCCGATGCGACTGACTCCACTGCAACCCTGATATCAGCCACTATTTGATATTGTCCTTGTAAGTCGGAGTGAGCCCTATTTTGAATTTTGAATATCATAAACTAGGGCTTTTAGATGTCATCTCTCAAGACTCAAGGCATCTAGAATCCTTAAATTAAAGTTTCTCCGATTGAGCTCACAGAGATCGGACTGACCGCCCAGATTCGCGGTCGTAAGTTTGATCGCCCAATCGATATTTGGCTTTTCCGCTTTTGGTAGATAACCGGATGCTCTGAAGTTTTTACCGATCACTAATAATCCATAATTACCTAGCTACTTTGAAAGACAATAAAGTGTTTTTGATAGAAGGAAATTGGCTCAATATTTCATGGGTTGGTTTTACCTTGATCCTATCTTTGATCTGTGTAAATTGTTAAAAAGTTATAGTATCGTGAGGCGACGATATGGTTAATGAGTCTCGCTATTTACCATATTACGGTTATTAAGGTTGGAGTTTTCCTGCTATTTACAATCCGTATCGTCCATGGAGATCGTCTGTAAGTAGGCTGGAAGTTTTGCCGGGAACCCAAAGATGCGGATAATTCTCAGCGCTGAACTCTGAGGAAGGCCGAGTGGAAGCAGGGGTGAAGTGCCGCATCAAGTCGTGAGGCTCGTGATCAGTCGTAATGGTATCATGTCATCATCGCCAAGTGGTAAGTTACACTACATTAACATTGCAGGTAGTATGGCGAATGTGTTTTTATACTACCAGTAGCACGAGTGTTTCCACCTTTCTCTTATTCTGTGCCTCTCGCTGATATCACGTGATCTCTAAATCACGTGATCCCTAAGTCACGTGATCCCCGATGGTCTCTAAGTCACGCAAAATAACAATCAGCACCAGGATACCTGCTTTGTGGAGTATTCATAGTGGGTGGCTGGCTGACATAGTAGTTCGAATATTTAGAAGGTCAAAGACTGTAGTTTCTCGTTTGTGCTGCTGCTACTCCGATTATAAGCTTATATCCTTTGTAATTACGGGCTGGTCTATAAGACCGTTTTACCTTGCACCACTCCTCTGATATAGCCTCAATCCACATGGAAATCTAAAGTGTATTTCGTATCTTATCGGTACTTCATACTCCTGTGATCGTCTACAGAAGTTAGAATTGTAGTTTCCCAAACACCTTAAGTCTTTCGTTTCTGACTCGGCTTGCTTCAACCCGTGATATCTTTTTTGTAAGTTTAGTTCTACTACCCATTGATTGCCCCTTTCGTTGACCTCTCTGGCTACTGATTAGAGTTGCAGAGGCCTCTATAGGAATCGTATATGGCATGAATCATCATAACAACCATCACTGGGATCGGGGTGATTGTTGCAAGGAAGATGATGATAAAGAGGAGGAAGATGAAGAGGTAAAATGAGATATTCATGAGCTCCTCTCCCCCAGTTCTAAGGGGGCATCTAAATTATCTTATAATAATATAGTTATAATATTCCTGGACCTTCTGTCAAACGTCAACTGTACATTATGTGTAGCACGTGCGGACAATATAGCACGGTGCTATTGTCCAGTATCAATGCGGACATTGCGGACCACAGATACAAGAGTGTGTGTATATTTAGAACCAAGATCTGCCGTTCTCAGCTCGCCCCATCCTCTGCTTCAATAGTAGTTATACTACTAACTGTATACTAAGACACTAGAGGGATAATTACTGGTACGTGGGCCAGGGTGGGGAATTTCGTTGTGGAAGATTCGAAAATATATTTTCCTGAAGATATTCCACTGGGCATTGGCAGGTGTGCCTCAATGAAAAGAATCGAAGTGATGAGCTTTATAATGTATAACTAATACCTGGATCCTAAGTATATACTTGGGACATGGAGAGGTCTTCATATCATATCAGGAGGAGGTATCTGCCATTCACCGCATGACACACTGTCCTGATGTTCACATTGCAAACACGATATGTGTGTTGTGAGAGAGTGTATCGGCAAAAGTCTCAGAACATTAGCCTTCCGAATAATCTGGGATCCATTGAGGGCAATGCGTCGTTGTATTACGCTCGTGATGGTGCCTTTTGTTTCAATGATGACCCTCGAGAGAGAGAGTACTATATAGTGCTATGATCATAATATTATGATCATTGAATCACGTGATCTATCATCACAAGTCTATATTGTGTACCAACATCTATTATGATAGTATAATGAAAATATTTATTTTGTAACGAAAAATGATCATTTGTAAAAATTTTATACAAATATTCTTTTTCGTCAGAAAATAATCTTATGTTTTCATTTTTACTACAAAATACTCGAGATTGAGCCCATAAACTGTTGTAATACACTAATATAATCATGTGCCGAGATAGTATTTAATACTTTAGAATATTCATTAACCTTTTTTTCTTTCAGAAAGCGCCGCTGAACAGCGTCCGATTCAGAGACGGAGTGCGGCAAATCGGTAAGTTTTGTGGCAAATTTGGTAAGTTTTGTGGCAAACCCGTAAGTTTTTTTTTGAGAAATCCGTGAGTTAGTTTTGTGGCAAATCGGTAAGTTTTGTGGCAAATCGGCAGTTTTGTGGCAAATTGGTAAGTTTTGTGGCAAATCGAAAAGTTTTGTGGCAAATTGGTAAGTTTTGTGACAAACCCGTAAGTTTTGTGGCAAATCGGTAAGTTTTGTAGAAAATCCGTATGTTTTGTGAGAAATCCGTAAATTTTGTGACAAACTGGTAAGTCTTGTGGCATCTCGGTCAGTTTTGTGGCAAATCGGTAATTTTTGTGGCAAACCCGTAAGTTTTGTGGCAAATCAATAAGTTTTGTGACAAATTGGAAAGTTTTCTGGAAAATAGGTCAGTTTTGGCAAATCGGTAAGTTTTGTAGCAAATCCGTAAGTTTTGTGAGAAATCGTCAGTTTTGTCACAAATTGGTAAGTCTCGTGACATCTCAGTCAGTTTCTGGCAAATCGGTAAGTCTTGTGGCAAATCCGTATGTTTTGTGGCAAATCAATAAATTTTGTGACAAAATGGTAAGTTTCTGGCCAGTCGGTAAGTCTTGTGGCAAATCGGTTAATTTTACATGGCAAGCAGGCGAGTTTTGTCGCAACATCTTACCTTTCTAGATGATAGAAATCATATGAATTCTTTTCATAAATGGGGATTGAAATTGAAACACTTCCTAGATTCGTTTGAAATCAGGGAATATGAAAGCTGAATGAATGACATCAATCGTTATTGACCTTTCTGAGTGAAAGCATTGAGTGAGCTGTTTTCTCTTCCCGGTTACCATCATCATATCCTTTTATTTATCAAGCTCTGCAAGACGATGATGGATGATCCACCATTATACCCCCTTAGGAGCTACTCAGTTCACGCATTTCAAACTAAGAAACTATTCCTTGTATTCTAACTTGTGAGGGCATGAATCTGGCATCTATAAAGAAAAAAGAGTGATGTAATGGTGATCTGGCTTGAAATCGCCTATTCATGATGTAGAACTCGCCTATTTTGCGACGCATCACGCTCCCGGTGTGACGTTGAATAAGCTCCCTAAGTACTTTAGATTGAGTTCATCAAACTACCCTCGCACAATTCAAGATATTTGGAGCAGAGGACGCTCAATTCAAATAATTGGCTCTGCTGTGTCCCTGACCTCTTGTGATGCATGCCAGGATTTCGACACAACTCTAAATCGTGCAACTTCCCAGCTCATAACAATGCGCTGTTACGTCTAACGACAGTAATACCTTCCCTCCCAGATTTTAATCTCTCTTAACTTCTTCCCTCCCAGATTCAAATTCCTTCATATAACTTCTTCATATAACTTATTCCTTCATATATAACTATCTTCCCTCCCAGAATCCCAGATTTCAATTCCCTCTTAACTTCTTCCCCGTCCCCCAGATTTCAATTCCCTCTGAACTCGTTCCCTCCCAGATTTCAATTCCCCTTAACTTCTTTCCTCCCAGATTTCGTGCTGTCGTATCGGTTGGACTGTAGCGGCGGTCAGGCGGAAACGAAAAGACGGGTCTACGAAGCCAACCTCCGAGAACGGGGCCTCCAACTGGAGCACGAGTCCGCCGAGGTTTGTGTGTGTGTATGTCTCGTTGTGTAATTCTGGAGCTTGAGTCAGCCGACTTTGTTTGTTTGTTTGTCTGGTTCTTCGTCTGGTGGCAAGTGTTGTATTTGTGTGGAATGAGCGATGAAGGTATTGCACAGTTGTGTTTGGCGTCATCCAATCATTTAAATAATTGGATTTGATTCCTTCATTTCAGCACTCATCAGATAACAATACCTACTTTGTAAAGATTCATTGCCCCTTCGATGTGCTGTGTGATGGAGCAGAGCTCATGAACCTAAAGCTACCCTTCAAGGTGAACAACCCTTCTTAAACATCCTTCATCCCTGAAATTCTTTAAAGGGGAGGGGGTTCAGACCTCATATTTTGGAAAACACGAATTTGAGATATGATATATGAGTTGGTCGGTAATGACGAGCCGGGCATGTACCAACATTTTGACGGTGGTCTTGAGTCCATAGGTCCAACATTGCCATGTGAAGCCTCGGAGCAAAAATGGCGTCAAAGAATCGAAATTTACATGAAGGAGATTCATTCGAAATCTTGGAACACGCCCGTTGCCCGGGCCATCCTGGCCAACCCATATCTCAAAATATGAGGGGTGAACCCATCCCCCTCTCCCTAAGTATCACTTTAGATCTAACTGGTACTTTGCTTCGATCAATCTCTCAAATAGATTAACTCGAATCATAATATTTTGTTCTTTCCTATTCACTGGGCAATACTCTATAAATCTTAGAAATTGCTCTAAAGTTATTTTAGAGCGTATAATCTGTACTCCGGAAGCGAGGTCGTTAATTGATTGTGTGCATACCTGAATGGAAATCTGCCGACCCAAGCTTCCTGAAGGGTATGGTCGCACATTTATGACCTCCAAATCAGTGGGGTTGGAGTCATAACGGGTGCTTTAGTCAGCCCAGTAACCTATCTTCATATGTTTCCCTGTTTCACCAGGAAGAAGACCGAGCCTGCTCCAGTTTTACCAGCAAGATCATACCCACCTGTATCCAGAACAAGTTTATCTCACCCCTCGATCCTTTGCCACAGATGTACACCACAGCGTTCGACAAGAACAAATTCCTCAAGTGAGTTCTTTGTACATCTGATGAGCGGTTATCTCTAATCCCCTTCCAGGGGCTTTGTACTGCAACTGTGGTGCTAGTACAATAGATTGTGGATGAGGATTGCAACTGTGGCTATAGTCGCTGAGCACTTTCCAATGATACTGAAAGTTACTCAGATTCGAATTTTGCATGTTTCTGATTAATTCCATTAAATCATATTTAATGAAATGAATGAGTCGGCAATTCAACACGCTGGAGTAACACTCTAACATATTTAGATTTGTGTGATGAGTTGGAGACTTTGGAGAGTAAATGCAGAATTCTGTTTTATGATGCTAATCATGATATCTGCATAATACTACAACTGCTTGCAATACATACTTACTTATTTGGATAAGTTTTGTTAGGAAACTGCTAAAAACGAGTGGTCTTCGAAACAAATCATATTGAAACATGTTCATCCTTTTATAGTGGTTCCGTTATCAGTACGTATTACGTAATACGGTTCGTAATAATGAATCGCCCTTTCAGGACTCGACTTTATTGCTCACCGTATTACTTATCAATAGCTATTAGCCTGCATTGGTTACAGTATCACCATCATTTTCACTTCATAACCACCTCTCATTTCAGAATACAGTTCGTCACAATCCTCAAATACATTGATTTACGTTGGTATGTCAAGTTTCTATGATTAATATTATCGAGACATCAAAAACAAAGTTCTCAGATGAAAATTCACTCCATCTCGTTTAAAATTAAATTTATTGAAACAGCTAAAATTTGGGTTACCTATAGTGTTTCCCGTTTAAGTTCGTAAATTTGAAATAAAGACTGCATTTACAACAATAGAGATAAAACCCTAACTGGTACTGTAGATTGGAGCAAATAGATGGACATTTAGGCCTATGTTAGATTGATTGGGTTTCCAGAAGTTTAAGTCCATGTTTCTCTTTTTTGGCTGGAAATGAAAAAATGCACGTTATTAAAATTTGAAAAGTGTATTTTAGGTATTCACTGTGAAAGGTTCAATGGTCAATCAGAAAGCGACCTGGATACCGCACCAAAATTTTACTTACCCTCGGTTTCCTCCAGCGTATTAATGAACAAGAATTGGGCCCGTTACCCATTTGCGGGCGCTTAATTTCCCTCCCCCGAGCTTGAAGAAGATATTAAAGTATTAATAGAAACGCGCAATTCTAAATGCATGTGGGACGTGGCAGCTTCGATCCACGTTGATGAGCTTTTAAACATCTCCCTCAAATTTGTGGACATCTCCCTCAAAATTTGTGGACATATCTTACTCAGAATTTCCGGGCACTTTCCAGAAATTATAGTGGTTTTATTGCAAATCTGGACCTGCTATGCACATATCCTATTTCTCAGCTTCCCAAACACGATCTCTGCTAACCCTCTCATTTGACTTTTTGTATTCACAAAAAGGCCAATGGGGAGGGAAAAAAATATTAAAAAAATGGAACTGTTCAAGACGGCGGAAAAGACGTGAATCATCGATCAAAGAAGCTGAGGTGAAGTATGCAAAACCTCGTTTGGAGAAACCCAGCTCCCGTATCCTCAATTTCAAACAACATCTACCAAACTTGATTTCTTGAAGCGGAAAATTCCAACAATTGCTGATGCTCATCAGAGAATACTGATGGAAGCCTATGAGGCAAAAGTTCACACTTGATTGACAGAGAAGCAGAGGAAAGCCTAGTTTGCAGCCGGTAGGGGGTGCTTAGAGAAAAGAGCATAAGTTTTTTTCAAGAAGAATCATGCTTCACAGTTTTGGGAATTCCCAGAATTGGCATTAATATTTTTGGGCGTTCAACAGGGACGCCGTTCAGCCTCTGAGAAGTCAGCTAACACCTACTAGATTCATGGTTTTTAGCTTCTAAATCTTCATTTTCTTTAATTTTTCCACGAAAATGGCACCCACATCAAGGTTCAATCATGGGCATATTTGCTATGATATTGTGTCTAGGTTTTTGCGACGCCTCATTCAGCTCTCAAAAGTCGGGCATTTTTGACATTTTCTAAGAAGAAGGACTTCCGTTGATTTCTGGCTATGGCTGACATTCAAAAGAAACATCTTCAACGGAAGACAGTAGCCGTTTACCTCTATAAGTATAAATTTCCTGGAACGAGCTATAATGTGGGGATTCAAGAAACTACGAAGGGTATGTTTGCTCATTTCACGTATCAAGTTGAAAGGTGATGGACAAGATATGTCGATAATAAGCATGTAGAGGCGACAGCCGAGACTCTGCAAGTTGGATAATGGACGATGCGAGCCGAGTTCATTATCAAAGGGTTACGGTCACACCTGAGATCATGGAACCGGATTATACACCAACCAGGAATAGCTGGGACCGATTGTTCTCCGACCGAACAACACTATTTCGTCACACTCGGGTCTGACGACCCTCTTCCGGAGTCGACGCTTAAGTTAAGTAGATTT